>MJUU01042760.1:29998-84833 GCA_002080025.1 Modiolus philippinarum
AAAAAAAAAAAAAAAACAAAACCAAAACAAAACAAAACAAAACAAAAACAAACAAAAAAAAAAAAACAAAACAAAACAAAAAAAACAAAACAAAAACAAGCAGAAAAAATATAATAAATAAAAACATTTTGACATTTTGAAAAGCAACATGTTCATTGCAAAGTCGGAACTACACCATTTTCTTCAAATCTCGTAGTTGGTTGGACTTTTAGCTGTTGTGGACCTCATATTGTAAATTTGTAATTAAGCGAGGATTCTCCGATTCAATATTTTCTCATTATTGGTACTAAGTAGATATACAATCTTCCAACTCTAATGGATATACCAAACAACATCCCATAAATGGGAGCCGTGCCTTTATGTTCTGAAATTAGTGTCCAGTTAATTGGAGTTACATGTTTGTATATGTTAACACGTGTGTAAGGGCACATCCCATAGATGGGAGCCGTACCATATATAGCGAACAAGTGTCAAAAGCAACATCCCATAAATGGGAGCCGGTACCTTATATACTGAAACAGTGTATAGTTAAGTCCAACCTTGTGTTTAACATTAATTTTGGTGAAAGGAACATCCCATTACTAGGGGGGTGGGGGCGTGACTTATACACTGATACAGTGCCCAGTCAATTGGGGCCTTGTGGTAAACATCTCATGAACGGGAGCCATGCCTTATGTATATACTGCTATGACCGGGAGCCGTGCCTTGTATACTGCTATAGACGGGAGCAGTGCCTTATATATACTAGTAAGTCTCCAGTTAATTCGAGCCATGGTTTAATAACATAAACGTCATGTGTCAAACAGTACATCTAAAATATGGGATCCATACCTTGAATACCGAAAGAAAGTCCAGAATTTTGGAGTCTTATGTTTAAAATTATGATTGGTCAAAGGAACACCTCATAAATGGAAGCGGTGCATTATATAAACTGTCCAGTTTATTGGAGCGTTTTTGTCAGCAGAATAATTTGGGTACAATGACTTTATATGCAAGTACTTGGCAGAGAAAACATAAATATCGGGTTAACTCTACTTTTAGGAAACTATTAGTTATATAAAGGAAAATCTTTAGGAGCACGCTAACTTACCGGAGTTCAGATAAGATGATTTTTCTTAATATCCCATAAATTGGATTCACCCCCATACATGGTTTATGACGTATTTTTGCCATCTCCCATATATGGGAGGGACTTTTTTCTCCATATCCCATATATGGGAGCTGATTTTGGCCATATCCCATAAATGGGAGGGACTTTTTCACCATATCCCATAAATGGGATGCGGGTCACGGACTCCCCGCTCATATCCCATAAATGGGAGGGACTTTTTCCCAGCTCCCATTTATGGGATGCCAGATCCCATAAATGGGTGGGGCTCCCATAAATGGGTTCCGGGGTGGCGGGCTGGGACGGGTGGGGACAGATATATTTTTGTATCCCCAGATCATTAAGAAAGGGCGTTAAGTGCTAAAACTTGTGGTTATGTAAAGGATATTTAATAAGCTTTAATTTGGTACCATATTTAGATACATATCACTTATTTTAAGAAAATTATGAAGCTTTATGGATGAAACTTAGGTTAAATGAAAAAACGAGAATTTTTTGTGGTGTACTATTACTATACTGTTTATGCGTGCAGGTTATGCTCCTAGGAGTCTGTATCGCTCACCTTGCTTTCAGTTGCCATAATCAAGCTAAGATTGTAAGTTATAATGTTTATCATCACTCTCTCAAACTTTGGTAGCTACAACACCACCAATATTTTAATTTTATTTAAAGTCTAATCATGTTTTTCTATATTTATTTGTTAGGTTTTTTGACAAAAAAAACCTTCTCGCTTAGGACCCCTTTGAACACCAATTTTGAAGTCGAGGCATCATTTTATAAATTGCGGTCAACCAACAATTTTTAACATCGGTTTTGAAGTCGCAACATCATCTATTTGGAAACCAAATTTGATCGAAATCTTGCAATGTTGAATTTTCCCGCCTTTTTTGCAGCCATTTTGGAAATAGCGGTCAACAAACAATTTTCAACATCGGTTTTGATATAACGACATCGATACCTATTTGGAAACGAAATTTCATTGAAATCGAACAATGTTTAAATTTCTCGCCTTTTGGTGGCCATTTTGAAAATGGCGGTCAACAAACAATTTTCAACACCAGTTTTGAAGTCGCAACATCAATACCTATCTGGAAACCAAATTTCATTGAAATCGGACAATGTTGAGCATGTTAAGTTTCCCGCCATTTTAGGCAGCCAGGCAGCCATTGGAAAATGACAGTCAACAAACAATTTTCTACACCGGTTTTGATGTAGCGACATCAATATCTACGTGGATACCAAATTTCATTGAAATCGGACAATGTTGAATTTTTTTGGTGGCCATTTTGAAAATGGTGGTCCACTAACAATTTTCAACACCAGTTTTGAAGTCGCCACAGCATGACAAAAATTTTATCAATTTAAACTTAACCCTAATCTTCTATAGTTTCGGAAATATAAGACGAAAATGAAAAAATAAAATTTTGAAAATTCTGTAAAAAAGGGTCTATAACTCCTACAAGGATTTTTGAATTTTCTTCAAAATTATAGGGTTGGTAGATCTCGATATGTTGAACATTTTTGCAATTTACACTTGACCTCTATCTGTTACTCTTTTTGAAATAAAAACTAAAAAAAATGCACAAATTTTGATTTTTTTCTGAAAAAGGGCTCTAACTCTTAGATGGGTTTCAGATTTTCTTCAAAATTGCATAGTAGGTATATCTCATCATGTTGATTATTTTAACCCGTGTTAAATTTTTGATATCTCTAACGGTTTTCGAGTTAATGGCCAAAAACTGCAATTAACCATGTTGTATTTTTAGCCATGACGGCAATGTTATTTGACCTGTCGCCTAAATGAACACAATTTTAAGAAGCCATACTCTACCGATAATTCAGGCTAAGTTTGGTTACATTTGGCCCAGTGGTTTCAGAGGAGAAGATTTTTGAAATTGTTGACAGACAGACGGACAGACGGATAGACAGACGGACGACATACGCATAGTGATGGCAAAAGCTTACAAGGCCTTTTAGGCTAGGTGAGCTAGAAATCGGGGTGGTTTGGAAAGGGGGGGGGGGGGGCGGTGCACGGAAAGTGTTTCCAGCCCACAGACTAGTACACTTGTTTTTTTTTTATTATTTTTATTATCAATGATATACTTGTATCATTCGGTGCTACTTTATAGCAACAACATTTTAGTATAAGGAGAGTCAAGAATTGTGCTCCACTAATCGTCGATTATTCTACTAATCCTTCGAAAATTTTCCTTCATGGACTCGTAAAAGCTAATAAAATAAACGATGGTAGAACTTTCATAGATGATACAAATATGATTGTCATTCCATTCATAACTCATCTTTTGGTAATGGATCTCATCTATATATCAGCCAGAATTAGAGATAAAGGAAACAATAAAAACCACTAGATCCACATCTTTTTGGACATGAATCTCGAATTTGACGAAAATGGTCATCTCTGTACTAACATTTATGACAAAATTTAAAAGTTGCATTGAATGAATTAAGTAAAAAATTGCATGAAATGCACATTTTTGGTATTAGGATCAGTTTTGTAGTCATTTCAAGATACCTTGCGGTTTATAGACATTTACTGTTTTTATCAAAATTCTAACCACAGACGTACATTTCAATATAAATTTCAAAAATCCGGAAGCGCAACAGTGAAATGAATTATCTTTTCTTGTTGAATTGCCGGTGTAGTTTTAAAGATTTTTAAGAAATATATATCTTTTTTTCGTACTTTTTCATTGCACTATCTTGACTATCTAAATTACATAGAATGTATTCCAGGTGAAGGAGTGAAGTATTGACAGAAAAAAATTCTTTATTAATCTAGATTAATTATGACATCTTTTGAGTGTTTGTAACATTTGTATTTCATTGTGCAATCACACTTAGTATTGCGTGTTTTAAAGGACTAAAATAATGTTTTACTCAAACCATTTCCCCTTTTGAAATATATTATAAATGAATCAACTACGACAAGTGAGATAACTCCTTCATACTTATATAGAACCTGCAGGGAATAGAAATTCCCTAATAATCACATCGAAAAACACTTTTGAAAAATTATTTTTGCTGATGTAGTTTTTATGAACAGACATTAAAATAAGACCAAAATTTCTGAAAATAAAATTTCACATATGCCAACTCTATTGAAAATATTTTGATCGTTATATGGAACTGTACTTAGTAGTAGCTCGGCACAGTTCAGTTATCATTTCACAAAATATAGGAGGATAAGGCGTAGTGAAATGACCGAAAGTCACGTGATCGGAATGACGTCATCTGAAATGACGGCAGCCATCGATGACGTCAACCAAAAATGACATTATTGGAACAACGGCAGTAGAATTCCAAAGGAACAGAGAAAGTGATGACCACAAAAAGTCCAAAAACATGGCAAAAACGGCAACGGAGAAAAAAAAGACAAAACAATGACATGAGACAGCTACAACGCACAGAAATAAAAAAAAGTGGCATTAAGAACTAAGGCACTCATAGTGTGAACTCCCATGAAAACCGGGAGTGACATCAGGTGCTTCGGAAGGGCAAGCATATCCTGCTCCGCGCTAACGCCACCCGTCGCACTATCAATGAGTCAATCCAGGGTTGAGTCAAATCCGATTATGCCAAATCCGTATCAATCTCAAAATGTCCGTTTTCATTTGGGACACAGACATGTCATATATGTGAATGATGTCATGGTGAAGGGATTAAAGTAACAAAAGCTGAACAAATACCTGACTAAGCAGCTTTTGGATAGTGTTTTTGCTCTGTTCAAAAATTACTGTATAAACTACATGCTCTACAGGAACGAATCAACTATGAAATGTAAACTCCATTAGGCTAGAGAGGTAGGTATATTGCTGCTCAGAAATGCAAAGAGTTAAAATCATCGCGTTTGTCATAAGGCTTAGATTTCAAACGCCCATCTTTGTGAATGTATATTAAAAGATGTAAGTACGATGCTGAAGTAGGTGTATCAGTAGTCTCTTTAATCTCAAGCTCATTTAGATAGATCTTGTATAAATATTCCTAGAATTTTGGATTATAAGGAGATTGGATGTGACGAAATTTCAAATATCAAATTTGAACCAAGGTAGCGTAGCCCGCTCGATTTCCAAATATAACTTTTTGCTTTTTACTTCGTAAGAAGAGGTTGAGGATGAACTATGCCCAATATTAATGTAGTTTTTCTCAATTTACAGAGTTATTGGGGACATGATATATATGTATTCGTGGTAACATGGACAATCTTTATCGAATGGGGATATTTATAAAGAATTATCTTAAATAGTAAGAGTGCTATGAGGGATTCAAAGTCAAAAGGGCAATTAAGTCAATTGTAGTACATTTTTAAAAGAGCATTCGAGTTTCTCTAGGCTTATGACTGACTACCATACCAATAGGTCGCATTACCCTACCCCCTTTGTTCTTTTTATTTATTTGCGTCGAGAAGTTGCTGTCATCGACTGGTGGTGATTCGAAGCTGTCCAATACGACATCTTACATATATTTTATTCTCCTGAATGATAATGTGTTGGTAAGGTGTGCTGCGAAGGCAGAATATATGATTCCGA
The DNA here is from genome assembly GCA_002080025.1 of Modiolus philippinarum. Taxonomy (NCBI): domain Eukaryota; kingdom Metazoa; phylum Mollusca; class Bivalvia; order Mytilida; family Modiolidae; genus Modiolus; species Modiolus philippinarum. The sequence continues at coordinate 35,654 of MJUU01042760.1, forward strand.
ATGCCAACAGTGATGAAAATCATCTTTTTAAACCTGTTAACATCGTAAAATCCAGCAAGGTCTTTGGCTGGATTTGAACCCCTGCTTGTAGTCATCTATGGCAACACCGCCTGCACTATGTCCAGCGCCCTAGACCACTCGGCCACCTAGACTATATAAAAATATAGCTTTCGGTAACCGGGTCATTCCTCCTCGTAGGAGATCTAGAGTTTTAACATAGTACACGATGAACATTAGGTGGGTAGGAAATAGATATTTTTTTCTTCACTGCATATTTTCGAGATTCCCTGGTGTCTTAATCTTCTTCTTTTAAATATTTGGCCTTATCTCTGATTTTTTTTGTGAATTGGAACTTTGATGAAATCCTGCATCCAGAACATCGCTTCTAGATATTGTTTTCTTATTTGGTCTGTATAAGATTATTTATATCTTCCTATGTGGCTAACCGAGGCATTCTCGAGTCGTGTCCTCTTTCCATCTACTCTTGCATTTTCTTGGTGTATTCTGGTTTGCGTTTGTCAAAGCTGATTAACGATCATGTTTCATGGAGACTCTTGGTCCCCTCCATCGTTATTGCTTTCGTCCGTGGACTCTTCTGACGTATTATAGGCGTTACTTTCATCATTGTTATATAAGGATTCGTAAGAGTTATTGTTTTTGTCTGATACGTTGGACTGTGTCTCCGATTCAGTTGGGAAGTATCTTCCTTGTTGTGTTTTGATTCTTGTGGCGAACGAGACTGAAGTGACGATTGGTATTCACAAATGTCGCAACATTTTCCACGCCTTCTTCTCTCTAGATTCGAAGTACGAATGACGAAATTTTAATGAATAAGGCTTATATAAGATCAGAGATGATTGCGAATGTCGCAGCTCACTTGCTCATTCCTCTGCTGAAGTGCTCATTTCCCTGCTGGCGTGCTCATCGCGGGGATTGCTGCTTCATTGGGAGCTGTGGTAGAAGTGGTAATTTCGCTGTTTCTGGACGTGTTCATTTTGCTGTTCACCTGATCATTTCACTTCTCACTTCTCATTTTCTTCTCATGTGCTCATTTTCGCTGCTCGCTTGTTCGCCATGGGAATATTGCTGCTGCTGCAGCTGTGTAGAGGTAAAAGTTGTAATTTTCGTTGTTAAAGGGTATACTCCTTGCTCATTTCGCTGCTCACTTTCTAATTTGGCTGATCAAACTGCTCATTTGTCTGCTAATTTGCATATTTTGGCTGCTTGTGTGCTAATCTGGGGAATGTTGCTGCTGTTGCTGCAGCTGTGCGATCGAAATACATACCGAAACAAAAATGATGAAAAGGGGATTCAAAAATCGGAAATCCAAATAACGGCAATTCATGTGAAACACGAATTGAGACAGCATCACAAGGACTTAACAAATAAACAAAGATGAGCAAGAATGCCACATATCTTGAGCACTATTAGTGTAAACCTCTGCAAAAACTGAGGTATCATCAGGTATTCCGGAGGTATGAGCATACTCAACGCATGGCAAGAGTCAAACTGCCAGTGAAAAGTCCGGTTTTGTCACAAACGTAATTTGTCAGTCCGGTACACAACTCTGGATCTATTTGATATCTATTCTCATCTGTGAAATAGAAACATCGTAACGGTCTGTCAAATCATAGTGACGACCTTAAAACTTCATTAGTGACAATTGAAACAATGACTGAACATACCCTTGATGGATAAGTTTTTGAGAAATAATTTCGCTCTGTTGACAAAATCGCTGTAAAAACTACAGGTACGGCAATAGCGAATGAGTTGTGAAATGAAGACGCCATATGCCGGAGATGTGGGAATATTATTGCTCAAAACGGGAATTTCACTATTGGAAAGTCGAAATCATCACGCTTGTCGTACAGTTTTGTTTTGAAGAATCTTTTTTCACTTTCTTTTAGTACAGAAAGACTGAGGTATTAAATCCCAAAGTTATGTCTTTAGCTTATTATGTGGAAGAGTAGTTTAGAAAGTAGAAAAATCAACTGTTTTGACACTGTTGCAGTGGTTGAGTTCATTTAAAGATATATATTTTATTGAATCTTTTACGTTTTTGAGAATCCAAATCTGATTCACTCAACTTGTTCAGTATACTCTTTCTCTGTACATCTTTAGGTCATCTTTGACTGCAGTAAGTTATGACGTAGGACCTAAGAAAGGGGTTTTGTAGTGTTTTGGCAGACCCAGCAATGTATCTCGTTTGTAGGGGCATTTATATAACTTAAGTACCCAGTACATACAAAGAATTCTGTTGTTCTCTTCACTCAAACTGATACAAAAAAAAAGACAGTACTGATTTGTAATTGCTTAGTATTTCCTCCCTTGCTTTTTTGAAGTGTTTGCATGTGGGACTGCCATATGAATTGTCAATTTCAATCTCCTTCATTTAGCAGTCAATGTAGTGTCATTTGCAGGTAAATGTAATGTTGTTTAGGGCCCTTGTCAGCTGGTACAAAATCATAATTGGAGAAAGGAGAATGTTTTTTTTCATGGAGAATGGATAATTTTTTTTTTCTTTCTACATCGGAATCCCCCTATATGCTGTTTGCATTAGAACTGATGGTTGTCTTAGGGCGCCTCAATCGAGCTACAATTAATGACTTTAAAGACCTGATTCAGACAGTGTTGCAAGCTTTTTTCTCCTCTCTCTTATCCTATTGTTTGCCATATTCCTCAACTGCGTCCATTTATAATTTAAAGTTATGTTCGCAATTAATGGTTTGGGGTCACGATATTAAGGACCTTTGATGAAGAGATCACGTGGTTTGTCATTGCTTCCGATGTTCAAGTCCCCAGTTATAACGTGACCAGCAGGATTTGAAGTCATCACTTTGGACATCTCGCAAAATTTCACGAAAGGATATGGAGTAAATGAACATGTGACCATAACACATATGTTAACTCCAACTGCAATATTTTTAATGAGCTGTATGGCCATTTCGGAAATTTATTCCTCATCAGCAGCACTAGAACCCAAACAAATGAAATCCATAATTTCAAAATGTTAAAATGCATAAAACCAAACGAAACCGAATAATCAGTAATATCAAATATAGCTAAGGACAAAACTACGATGGTGCGAGTTAATCCCCCGTTTTAGAATTTACATAAATTTAGATAATAGTAATTGAACAAAGTGTACACATGAGATATTGTTTCATGTACAAGTACACCATATCTAAGAAAAATAAAGAGCATACATCTCTACCACGGGGAATTGTTTTACCAACTCCACACTGCAATAAAAGACAAACTCCTGTATTAAATATTTTACGAAAGGATATGGAGTAAATGAGCATGAGTCCATAACACATATGTTAACTCCAACTGCAATATTTTTAATGAGCTGTATGCAATACCCGTTTCTGATTGAAGATGGTTGCCATTGATCTTGCATATGTAAACGAAATAATTGTACTGTTTGGTCTTTTAAGTATGGGGGTATCTTGACGGTGACATGTTTCTTATGAAAAATATTGCCAAGATTGGTGGCATTTAAGCCTTTGTTTGTAAATTTGAGTTTCAAGAAAAAACGACGTACTTGTTCATTAGCAGATGACCTAACAAATTTAAATAGTCTGTGATGAACAATATCTAGGACAATTACAGTTAATTTGTATTCATGTGCCGATTGATGTGTCACGAGAGTATTTAAACTTATTGTAATTTTGAATGAAGTAAAGAGTATAGCTTTTGCGTATGTGTTGAATACCTGGGTGGACATTCGTGTATGGTAGAAGACCAGTAATTGATATGTCTGCAGATTTTGGGCAGTGTAATGTCGAGGCCTATGACTGCGTTGACAGTGCTCATCTCGCAAATTCAGCGGTGGTTTATTACTTCTATTATTGGAAGAAAAATACATCACAAGGGTAACACACATTTTTATTAATTATAATTATTTTTCTTTTTTAAGGAACCTCCAAACTCATATTCAGACTCCAACAGATGACTGCTTCATGACGGAAAAAGAATAAAAAATGTATATATGTGTAATTTAGTTTATTATTTATTTCCTAATTGAAAGAAAGGCATAAAGATACCGGAAACAATAAACATAAACCGAATATCAATAATGATAAAAAACTGTATAAACAATAAAAATGAAAAGCAATTTAAAGGTGCGTAAGGACAAATGAAAACTAAAAGATGAAAAACATGGACTCCAGAGTTCACAAAACAAAGTGAACTAACTTGGGATAGGAAAGACGAGAGTAAAAAGGGTTAGAAATCACAAATTAAAAGAAAGCAAAATCCTTATAAATACAAATGCAAAAGTTTGGATAGTGTTATACGTTAGACAATAGTAGAGTGTGGAAAAAATTTAGGTACTGGAAAAAATAATTATAAAAATAAAATTTAGAGAAAGAAAAAATACAAAGAATAAAACTTCGATATACAATAGCTATTCACACAACACAAGAGAAGGTATTTAAACAGAATAAAACAATATAAAGAGGTTCGGGTTGAAATAAAATAAAATAAAAACTGAGCTGGGTTCCCCCCCTCACCCCAAGAAGCGTCCCCCCACTCTCACACCACCTCAATACCTTTACGTTGCTCTACATTCGTTATGCTTCGAGTTGAGTCGCTTTATGGGTGACCATATAAGGAAATATGGACAGGGTTTATAAGCTCATTTGCATGATAAGGGAATTTAGCGATCTAACATTGACTGTATGGGATCTAGTGTGACACGTTTCACTACTAGTCTTCATTCAATGCATTGCACTTTGTGGATGTCTTTGATAATGAATAATTCTTTATGACTATTTTTGCATTATGGCTTTCAATAGTATTTGATTTTAATGATGCTTATGAGAGGTTACTCCTTGAAAGATATATACAGCATAAAGAAATCTGCTGTTTATTATGCAACTTGGGTATTTTTGTATTTTGAAACCACTGGGCCGATGCCACTGTTGGTGGACCAGAGGTCCCCGAGGTTTATCACTAGCCAAAAAGTCAGACTTGTCTGACATGAAAAATTTATCTTACGTTTTTAACCACTTAAAAACATTGAAGCTTCATTCCATGTACTGGGGTAGATGGATGTTCTTGTAATGAAGGCTTCTGTTTGACTACTTTTGAATTTTGTCTTTACATATCATTTAATTTTAATGCTGCTGATGAGAGGTAACTCCTTGAAACATGTGTACGGCATAACTAAATAAACTGTTTATTATTCAACTTGAGTATATTTTTATTTTCAAATAGATTATTCATTAAACTATGCATCGAATTTGTCATCTGCTTAAAAGTTCAGTTCAATTAAATCACTTAGTTTTTTAGTCTCCAATAATAATGTAATTGAGCGGGGATATCCGGTAAATAGGGAAGTTTCAATTAAACAAAGAAGTAATAGCATGTGATTGTAATTTTCAGCCGTTGCAGATGTTTCCTGTTATCCACTTTTTTAAAAGTAATAATAATTAAATGAAAGAGAAATGGAATGATACATGTAAGTATACATTAAATTTGTAAACAAATAAACTGATCTCTATGAAGTGTCAAAATTCGTCTTTTGTCAATCAACGAAAAGACAGGACGGAACGTATGATTTTCAATTTTCAAAAATCCAAAAAAATTATATTACTTACTCGAGGACCACTATTTTGGGAAAGAAAAGAATACGACAAAACGTAATTCAGAAAGATCGGTCAAACTGCCGACTAGCTCCAATTACCTTGCCTACTTGTAAAACACTGTTGCACTACGAACTCAAAACTTCCTCAAGGATATGGTAAAGAGTCGTCATGTATTTCAGAAGACATCGGCAGTATCAGTGAGAGGCTAGTATAAGTGTAAAATCTTAGAGTCACTTGATTCCAAAGTAAGTTTAACGTATTTGTGTAATATATCCCGTCGATATCCACTATTGCGTAAAGAATGCAAGTTACGTCCCAGTTTTTCCAGTTTCTGGCATTTTAACACTATTTCCAAAAAGTTGAGGATGAGACCTGCTCTTTGTTATAAGCTGTTTGCGAGTCATGTCATATTCAGATATCAAATGTTCATATCCTCTGTAAAACTTCTTACAAGCATTCAATGATTAATGAAATCTGTATAAAAGCTTCGATGTGAGAGTAATGTTACGCTCACTAAAATCGTAAAGGGTAGAACAATCTAAGATATTTACATCCACAGATATGTAGAGAGGCACTAACGAGCTTCAAGATCTTCAAATACTGAATAAGTTCGATAGTTAACACATATGAGTGTAATTCCGCACTAATCTTCAACAGCATCCATAACGATCTTGACACTTAAATTTCAATTAATACGAGGTGGTTATCGGAATACTGGACCATTCGAGACCACCTTCCGCAGAAGTCGTTTTCAATAATCTCAAGATCGCCAGCAATTACATGTCAAAAGGAACTGTAAACAGAATGAAAGGCGAAACAGTCACATTCCAGGGAGATATAAGATATTTCTCAATATCCAGTTCCTATAATGTCTTTTAGTCCATGGGCAGCATACTTCCATTGTACCCATCCTACTTACGAATCCAGTCCGTTTACATACCCTTTCCCAAATAAAACATGTTAACATGAGCATTACCTGTTGATTGGTACCTCTCAGTAAAGAAAAAAAATCATACAAAATGATAGCCTTTGGTATAGGCGGGAAAACTCAACATTGTCCTATTTCAATGAAATTTGGTTTCCAAATAGGTATTGATGTCGCAACTTCAAAACTGATGTTGAAAATTGTTCGCTGATGGCCATTTTCAAAATGGTTGCCAAAGAGGCGGAAAAATTCAACATTGTCTGATTTCAATGACATTTGGTTTCCAAATAGATCTTGATGATGCGACTTTACAACCGATGTCGAAAATTGTTCGTTGACCGCAATTTACAAAATGATGTCTCAACTTCAAAAACTTGTGTCGAATGTGGTCCTTAGCAAGAAGTTCTTTTGTCAAAAAAGCCCAAACAAATAAATATAGTAAAACCTGATCAGACTTTAAAAACAGTTCAAGGTATTGGTGTTGTTGGAGCTACCAAAGTTTGAGAGACTGAAGATCAAATGTATAATTTGCAATTTTGGCTTGATTGCGCCAACTGAAAGCCACGTAAGCGATACAGGGTCCTTGGAGCCTCTGGTTTTATGCTTAATTACGCACGGTGAAAATATGAAAAAAAAAACTGAAAAATGCATCGCAATTGGGATATTACCATATATCCCAGTTTGGATAAGTAATCTCAATCGGGAAATACTATGCAGATTGGAGTTATCCAAGCTGATGTATATGTAAAACTAATAAACAAAAATATAAATTTAACTTTTGCAAATGTTTATTTTGACAATTTATATTCATTTAGTGCAGATTAAATAACATGTTTATCCCTCTTAATATCTGATCTTTTTGCTTTGACAGTTTATGCGACAAATTATTACTACAGTTTATTATTTTAATTAATTTTCAAGTGAACTACAATCTGCAATTATGATGATTTACAACAGTTTAGCTCTAATTTTTATGTCAGGTAACTTTAGTGTCATTTACACAGTTTATTATATTGATTAATTTTCAGGTGAACTACAATCTGCAATGATGATTTACAACAGTTTAGCTCTAATTTTTATATCAGGTAACTTTAGTGTCATTTACACATCCCATTGAATTTCTTAATTTCTTACCAATATTTCATTGCATTACAATTAATTCTGAGCATGTAGAAAAGCATCGAACTGAATACAAAAAAATGTTCAAAACGGTCTCACTTAATTGGGCATGACATTAGCATAAAGCATTAACTCCATATACAGTGGATCAGTTTGTGCTTATGGTATAAACTGAGACGCATTTGATCATTCCAAAGACAAAGTAGTCTTAAATACCCGTTCCAAAGTAAAAAGAAATCATGCTCCTCATATTTAGTTTACGGCATTATCGTAAAGTAAACAGTTTATACTTATTGAATGGTTATGAGGGTATAGCACGTTTGTTGTCCCCAAGACCCTGACTATTGACCGAGGCGTAGCCGAGGTCAATAGTTAGGGGTCAAGGGGACAACAAATTTGCTTTTCCTGAATAAACAGTCTATAAGTGTTTTATTATACCGAAAACACAAGATTTACAACTTTTGAATCATCTCTCACATTTCTAGTATTTGTTTCTTAAATTTTGTATTCTTATAAAAACATACAAAATTACATCTATTTTCTTCAACAAAATTTAATCGTCTGCAAAGTGAACAGTGTTCACTGTAATCTGCATAACTAGTTTAGAGTTGTAATTTGGAATCAATGATTTCAGAGCATTCTGAATTATTACTTTGATCAAACAGGAATCACAAGTGAGCAATCTACAAATATATTATTAAACCAAAATAAAATAAAAAAAAAGATTCACAATTTTTATATCATCCTTGAATATAATTTCTCTCATTTTTAGTATTTTTCTTTCTTGTAAATTTTGTATTCTTATTAAAACATAAACAATTACATCTTTTCTCATCAACAAAATTTTTGCTGCTGCAAAGTGAATAGTGTTCAATGTAATTTGCATCGCTAGTTTATAGTTCTCACTTGGAAACAATGAATGTCAGAGCATTCTGAATTTTAATAAGATTTTTTTATCCAATAGGAAAGCAAGGAAAAAATCCGGGAAAAGTATTCTTACTGCCAGTCAATAGTCTGGGAAACTATTGACCGGTAAATAGTTACAAAATTGGAAAAGGTGAACAATAGTAATTTTATTTTAGAAATTTTAGTAGTAATTTTCATATACTGAGGTATAATAAATACGATTTGATTAGACAATCGTCAATCTTACAAGTTTGTAGAACACTGCATGTAGTCATGTTAATAACAATGAAACTAAGTAGCAGTGCAGCCTTTAGATTGCTAACAAGGTCAACTTATAAGGATAAGTCAAAGGACAACCAGTTTTAGCCATCTCATATATTGTGCACTTTCGATTCATATTTTTTAGAGTGATGGGCTTATTTTAGGAAATGCAATCATGTTTATTATTTTCAGAGATATTTACCAATGCAGTGCAAAATAATTACACAGTTTGTGCTGGTGATAGGGTTGAACTATCTTGTATGATCACTAACGACGTCTCTACAATTCAATGGATTAAAGTTTCAAACATGCCAGATCTTTTACCAGACATTATTATTTCTGAAGGAACAACATTGAACATAAAGTTGCCATTTATTGACAGAATCGATGTCAATTGGAACTCTCTTTTTAGCAACTACACTTTACAGATACGAAATATTACGTTACTTGATGGGGGAAAATACGTTTGTGAGTCAATTTTTGGAAAAGATTTTTACCGTGATACATTTTCCCTGCTAGTGGTTGGTAAGATTATTATTTGCTTAAGAAATGCAGGGATATGCCAATGAATGCACAAATCGATGTGAAAGAAGTGATTTCGGCCTGCTCTGAATTTTTATTATGCGCATGGTACTCAATCATTTTAGATGACTTCAAGACAACGGCAGTAGAATACCGAAGGAACAAAGCACAAGATTACATAAATCAAATAGAAAAAAGAAGGGAAACGGGGAATGTGTCAAAGAGACAACGACCCAAAGGGGAGAAATAAGTCCAGAGACAAGGCAAAAGCAAGAACACCAAAAGACGGAAGACCAAAGACACCACATGACCACAAAACACACGTACATAACATATACAACACAAAAAACTAAAGCACTTACAGTGTGAACTCTCAAAAAACAAGAGTGACATCAGGTGCTCCGGAAGGGTAAGCATGTCCTGCTCTGTGCACAGCACCCGTCACACTGCCAATGGGTCAATCCAGGGTTAAGTCAAAACCGGTTATGTCAAATCCGGGAAGACGCCAATCTAGCTGAAAATGTCAGTTTTTATTTGTGACACTGACATTTCATATCTATCTATGATGTCGTGGTGACGGCCATAGAATTTCTGAAGAGACGAAGGTAACAAAGGCTGAACATATCCCTGACTCAGCAATTTTTGTGACAGTGCTTTTGCTCTTACCACAAAGTCACTGTATGTACTGCACGTTCTACTGTAACGAATTAATTGTGAAATAATACTCCATATGCTTGGAATGCAGGTATATTGCTGCAGAGGAAGGGAAAGTTCACAATTGGAAAGTCAAAATCATCACATTTGTCATATAATCTAGATTTCAGCCGTCCATGTTCGTCAATGAATAACAAAATGTCAAGGTATGAAGCAGAATCGGGTGCATCGGTTGTCTCTTTAATTTCAAGTTCACTGGGGTAGATACGATGTAAATATTCTTTAAATCTTGGGTTATTAAGAGAAAGTACATCGTCTATATATCTGAAGCTGAAATTAAAAGTCTGGGCTAGTTGTTTTTGTTTCTGTTGTATCACCCCTTGTAGAAACTTTGCTTAATACGAAAAAAGGAAAAGGTCAGCTAAAAGTGGCGCACAATTTGTTCCCATAGGAATCCCTATTGTCATTCAAGATGAGATTTTTTATATGCGCATTGTTACATTAATGTATGTTTTTTGAATTGATATATTTTTTTTTAATGCTAACGTCTTTGTGTTATATGTTATTAATGGAATTGGTTAGGATACTAAAAGCCGTTTCCCTTCGATCAGGAAAGACAATAATTGTTACATGAAATATCTACATAGGTTTTTTTTTTTTTAGCTTACCTGACCCAAAGGATCAGGGTGAGCTATTGCCATCACTTGGCGTACGTCGTCCGTTAACTTTTCACATTTTCATCTTCTCCACTGAAACCACTGAAGCAAATTCAACCAAACTTTACGGGAATGATGTACTAAAAGTCCTTTACAAAGATTGCTCATTTCGTTCCGATCCGATAAGACATGGCCGCCAGCGCGGAACTTAGGTTTAACATTGGACCCTATGGGAAAATTCACATTTTCTTCTTCTCCTCTCAAACCACTTAAGCAAATGCAACCAAACTTTAAAGGAATAATGTTCTAAAGGTCCTAAACAAAGATTGCTCATTTCGTTCTGATCCGATAAAAAACAAGGCCGCCAGCACGGAACATAGTTTAACATTGGCTCTATGGGAAATTCATATTTTTATCTTCTTCTCTGAAACAACTGAAGCAAATTCAACCAAACTTTACAGGAATCATGTATGGAAAGTACTTTACAGAAATTGCTCATTTCGTTCCGATCCGATAAAAAACATGGCCGCCAGCTCAGAACTTAGGTTTAACATTGGACCCTAAGGGAATTTCACAGTTTCTTCTTCTCCTCTGAAACCAATGAAGCAAATTCAACCAAAATTTACAGGAATGATGTACTAAAGGTCCTTAACAAAGATTGCTTATTACTTCCTGATCCGATAAAAACATTGCCGCCAGCGTGAAACTTAGTTTTAACATTGGACCCAATGGGAAAATTCGCATTTTCTTTACCTCCTCAGAAGCCGCTGAAGCAAATTCAACCAAACTTTACAGGAATGATGTAATAAATGTCCTTAACAAAGATTGGTCATTTAGTTCTGATCCAATGAAAACATGGCCGCCTGCATGGAAGATAGTTTAACATTGGCCCTATAGGAAATTCACATTTTCATTTTCTCCTCTGAAACCACTGAAGCAAATTCAACCAAACTTTACAGGAATGGTTTATGGAAGGTACTTTACAAAGATTGCTCATTTCGTTCTGATTTGATAAAAAACATGGCTGCCAGCGTGGAACGTGGAACTAAGGTTTAACATTGGACCCTATGAGAAAATACATTTTTTTTTCTCCTCTGAAAACACTGAAGCAAATTCAACCAAACTTTACAGGAATTATGTAATCAAGGTCCTTAACAAAGATTGTTTGTTTCGTTCCAATCTGTTAAAAAACATGGCCGCCAGCATGGAAGATAGTTTAACATTGGCCCTATAAGGGAAATTCACATTTTCATCTTCTCCTCTGAAACCACTGAAGCAAATTCAACCAAACTTTACAGGAATGATGTATGGAAGGTCCTTTACAAGGATTTCTCATTTTGTTCCCATCCAATAAAAAACATGGCCGCCAGCATGGAACTAAGGTTTAACATTGGACCCTTTGGGAAAATTCACATTCTCTTCTCCTCTAAAACTACTGAAGCAAAATCAACCAAACTTTACAGGATTGATGAACTAAAGGTCCTTAACAAAGATTGCTTATTTCTTTCTGATCCAATAAAAACACGGCTGCCAGCACCGAACATAGTTTAACATTGGACTCTAAGGGAAAATTCTTATTTTCTTCCTCTCCTCTGAAAGCACTGAAGCAAATGCAACCACACTTAACAGGAACGATGCACTAAAGGTCCTTTAAAGAGATTGCTCTTTTTTCTGATCCAATAAAAAAAACATGGCCCCCAGCACAGAACATACTTTATTTTGGCCCTATGGGAAATTCACATAAAAACATGGCGACCATGCAGAACTTCAAAAACCCTGCTGTTCAGCATTTTGTCAGGTGAGCAATACAGGCTCAGTATCTGAGCCTCTTGTTTCTTTTTTTCATTTGAACTTTGGCAAATATACATTTTATTCGAAAGATTTGTTCATTTTGATTTTAAGCAAACAGTCGACATTCCACTCTATTTTATCATTTTATTTTCATCATTTATAGTTCATATGTTTTACTTCTTTCTTTTTATACAATAATACTGGGGTTTTAGTAAAATATGCCAATATATGACCCAAGGGTAGAAGACATAATGCACGACCGAATGGGGAGTGGATAATAATTTCTAGCCTTGGACATATTTGGCATATTTCAAGGAAAAAAAAACACTATTATTATTATCGTTACTTTGAATGTTTCCTTATTCATATTTTGAATATAATTTCATGTAACATAAATAGTCAAGCATCTAGACATCAATAGTTCTGTATTTCAAGATATTTAATCAGAAAAGAACAAAACCAGAACTGCTGCTGGCTGTGTGTTTACGAGTTTGTTTTACAGTCGAATGCAACAGGTTTATTATCTTTGCTATTCAATTTATATACTACTCAACAAAAGAAACGATACACAGTTAATTTTGTAAATATTTTTGTATTTCGCAATTTAAAGTATTTATTATAGTGTATTAATATATTCCACGCCAAAACGCATTTGTTTATTCCAGTTTCAGATCAATTCCGAAACGGATTCGATGACAATCCGGAATGGAATTTTTTCGCCCTATGACGGAGTTTGCCGTTAACGGACGGATGACTTAAATTGTTTGATGTCAACAATCGGGACACTTCATCAGATTAACAATTTGCCATTTCAAAAAGTTGAAAACAATGTCTCATTTCGATGCCCCGTTCAATCCAAAATCAACATGAACAATGAATTTTCGCGACCAGACTTTCGATCTTGATGTTTGCACTCTCAGTTAATCGTTATGCGAAAAGAAGAACAAACTAAGGACTTTTGATTAATCTGTGCCCATCAAATGATTAATCACATTACAGCGGGGCCTGTGAGACGTCGCAACGTCAACATCGCGTAACACGCTTTTAACTTATGACAACGGAAGTTGAAATCGGAAAGTAGGCCGAGGGATTCATGATCGACATAACAACAGAATTTGGAAGTCAGCCGGTTCGAAAATGTGATGGTTTGGTAAAAAGAAAATATAGACATACCCACTATTTAGGTCTGGAAAAAGAAATTCCGGATAATGACCTTGACCGTGACCGGAGAGAGTTCAGAATTTTAAGAGACATTTTTCGGCATAAAGTTAATTCTTACGTGCAAAAAATACATTTCATCTACGAGTTGTTGTTGTCTGTTGGAAATTTAAATGTTAATATTGATAAAATCTGTGTATCGTTTCTTTTGTTGAGTAGTATATATTCAAAAGATATTGTAATAAGCGCTGAGTTGACTAAGAATAAATTGTCAATCAAGAAGAAAACCTCTCCCAATAATCATCCCGTGACTACTTAGGACGCTCCAACGCATATTTATATATAATATGTCATTTCGGAGTGTTATATGCCGATGCATATTGCCTAAACGCTATAAATTCTTTAACAAAACATATCAGAGTAATAGAATAGCTATTTTGAGGAAATTTCTAAAACATGAACTGTAATATTATCGAATAGTTTAGGGTAGATGATACAATACTATAACCTGTTCAATGTAAGTGAGTCTGTTTAATTTACCTATGCGTGGTTACTGTCACAAAACATGAGGGGTGTCAGTTAAAGGTTTATACTAATATTCGAAATGTAAAATTTAAGATAAACGCTTTATGTCAGTGTGATTTGTTTATATTCAATCAAGGACCAAACGACTAGATGACTTTATCCGACATGTCAACTATTTTGCATATTATATAAAAAAGAAGATAATTCATCATATACAAAATCAGTCACAATTGCTTAATTTTAAGATTTTACTCGTTCTCCAAAATAACAAGATAATAAAAATTGAAATTGATAATTTATCAAATATGAGAAAGCAGGTTTTGAGACTTCATAAGTTCGATATTCCCTCTTGGATATTTAATGAATACATGTATATAATATAAATATATTAGCCAAATTGAGGCAAACAAATTTTACGTGATGATTTCGACCTCCATATGATTATTTTTTTTTTAATATCCAGCACATAGTGTTCACATTTTAAAGCTAATGCAATATTATCAAGTCTGTAATTTCAACAGAGCGAAATCTTCTTGAACATGTTTTGTCAAACCACAGTTATAAACACTACTCAATAATATCCAGAGTTGATTAGAAACATACGCTCAGCAAATTCAGCCCGACACCGAACTTAAAAAGCTGAAGTCCATTAGAAAAAAGGCAATGTTGTTTACCGTAATGGACCTGACTTGGTTCGGGCATTTCAAAAGAAATTGTGGCTTAAACCGGTTTTATGGCTCGCCAAACCTCTCCTTCCATTGCGGTACTGTCCGATAGGAACTCAAAAGCAAAAGAAATTAACAGGTCGTTAGACAGTAAAGTTAAAAAAATGTTTCATGAAAGTTCTGTTGAGTGGCTGATCGGTAATGTCATGATCTAACCCTAAGACAATAACAAATAAAATCAATAGTACATGTTACTTTTATAACCCTCAAACAACACCAAGGTGAAATTTAAAAAAAAACAACATATTTATTATGTTGTACACATATATCACAACGTCAAATCTATATCACAAACATCACGGACAAAGACAAATTAAAAAAAAAGTGTGATACCCAGAACATCCCAGAAAACAAAAACGCGAACAAAAAAACTGTCGACCGCAATTAACCTGACTTTGTACAGGAATTTAAAAAGAAATGGTTGATTAAACCGGTTTTATGGCGCGCCAAACTTCTCCGTAGTGTCCGGTAGCAACTTAACAGCAATTGCTATTGAAAGGTCGTAGACATTTAAAAAATGATCATCCCAGTTTTAAGTAAAAGTAAAAAAGAATCTTTAATCAGAGTTCCAATTGAGACTCAATTTTTTCCACATGGGCCTGATATCTATTAAAGAAATTGTTTAATGGTACGGATTTTTATGAAGCCTTGATTAATAATTCGGTCAACAAAGATCCTGTAAGCAGAAGAAGCTGGAAAACTACTGTCCATGTTAGGGAAATTGATAATTTTGAAATTAAAGTCGTCCCTTTTGTCGTAAATTTTAGTACTGAGATGACCATTTTCATCAAATTCATTCATAAATCCAAACCAGAGGCTACCATCAGCCTGCATCGCTCACCTGGATTTCAGTTGCCCAAATCAAGCCTACATCGTAACTTATAGAGTTGAACTTCAGTTGCTCAAATTTTGGTAGCTCGAACACCGACAATATCACTTACTGTATTTAAAGCCTGGACATACAAGTCCTTTTTGGACTTTTTTGGCAAATAACGTTCTTGAACATTTATTGCAATTAAATCAAGTAGGCGAGTTTCTCAATAAAAAAAAAACCATTAGGGAAGCAAATCATAACTTTACCCTTCGCTAGCAAAGATGCGCTTGCTTTGGGTTGCTGTCCTTTTTCCCCTTTTTGATAGTCAGCAGGTTTGCTTTGTTTTGATTTTGAGAATTCACCATACTGATTTGATCACAGCATCTTTATTTCTGGAGGTTATAAGCATCCTTCTTCTCAGATTTATTTGCCATCGGTTGGACAGCGTGCTTTTATCCTTTGTCTAACTTTGAATATTCATAGCAGTTTTCAAGTTTTGACTGTCAACGAATAATTCTTAACACCGTTTCGAAGTTTCGACATAAATGTCTATGAAGAAACCAAATTTCATTGAAATCAGACAGTTTTAATTTTTTCGACCCCTTTTTTACTGCCATTTTAAAAACAGTGGTCAATTTTCAATGCCTGTTTTGAGGTTGCAATATCAATATCTATTTGGAAACCAAATTTCAATATCTCGCCTTTTTAGTAGCCATTTCGAAATTGGCAGTCAACAAACAACTTTCAAGACAGGTTTTGAAGTCGCAACATCAATATCTTTTTGAAACCAAATTTCATTGAAAATTTTCTCGCATTTTTGGCGACCATTTTGAAAATGACAGTCAAAGAACAATTTCAACACACATTTTGAAGTCGCAACATCAATGTCTATTTGGAAACCATTTTTTTTTTTCAAATCGGACTATGTTGAATTATCCCGCCTTTTTCGTGCAGCCATTTTGTAAATGGCGGTCAATGAACAATTTTCAATACATGTTTAAGTCGATACGTAATGGCAAATATTTATCACTTAATACTTCATCTATATCTTGTGATTTATGTTTTGGAAATAAAAGACGAAGAGTAGGAAAATTTTGAAACTTTGTTAAAAAAGGGACAATAACTCCTACAAGGGTATTTGGATTTCCTTCAAAATTTCAGGGTGGGTAGATCTTGATAAGCTTAACATGTTTGCAGTACACTTGACCTCTATCATTACAGTTTTCAAAAAAAAAATAATTAAAAAAACCCAAAAATTTTGGAAATTTTACGGGAAGAGGGCTATAACTAGACAGGTTTTCAGATTTTTTTCACAATCGCAGGGAAAGTAGATCTCATCATGCTGATCATATTCCCTGTCATTTTTTGATATCTTTAACGGTTTTTGAGTTATTGGCCAAAAACTTTAATTGTTCTATTCTTTGCAGTAGCGACCATGTTGTTTGACCGGCCGACTAATCGAACACAATTTTGAGAAGCCATACCCCGGTGATGATTCAAATCAATTTTAGTTACATGCTCAGCGGTTTCAGAGTGGAAGATTTATGAAATTGTTTACCGACGGACGACGACGGGGGATGACGGACGAAAAGTGATGGCAAAACTTGCATTGCCTTTAAGGGCAGGTGAGCAAAAAAGATGAGGAGCTAGTGGTTTCTATCGTTTCTTTTATCTCTAGCTCTAGCGGATATATTAATGGGATCCATTTAGCAAAAGAGGCCTAAAATTTCTTACAGATGTTGTACTCATTTGAATATTTATTACAGCTGTTTTTATCTATTGCAGAGATAATTATTTCCCCGACCTCAATTATAGAGGGAATGGATGCTTATATTTCTTGTAACACAACTGGTGTTACTTCAGCTGATTTGGAGGTGTTCTGGAGAAAAAATGGAGAAGATTTATATCACTCGACAGATGTCAAGCTAGGAAACATATCACGCCATGACGCCGGACTGTACAGTTGTTATGTTAGGCGTGGAAACGTATCTGAGAGATTTGACAAGTATATCTTTGTTGCATGTAAGTATAATACACGTTAGTGGTGCGTTTCTTTTGTTGTTCAGGATATAATTAAAAATTAGAGAAATGACTGTTAGAAACGACAGTTATCTCCGCACTCCCAGTTTGACACAAAAGACTGGTGTCAAAGACCGTGTACATAGTTTTTTTTCTTTATATTTCTTAAAATCAAATTGTCGATAGTCTCTATTTTCACCAAAGGAAACTCAAGGACAAAGAATTGTAAGGCAAACAAGTTTACCGTAGGAAATTTACCAAACTTAGAATCAAATATTTTGGAAATCCAATCGGTGAAAATGATATTTTATATTGAAAGAAATTCTTAAATTAAAGTTTTAGTGTAGAATTCCGAAAAATAAGTGAACTTTGACACTGTCAGGAAATTTAACGTAACAAAATTGGAATCACATTTAGAATTCTAATTATTTATTAATTTTTTTATTTCTGTGTACATCTTATAATGTACTTATATTTAAAAAGATGAACATACCATATTTAACAATTCTACATCAACATTAAATTTCAAAATCAAACACGGTAGGAGGAGTTCGCGTCACAAGCAACATGTGTCAAAATTAACATTTAGAGCCTTTTGTATGCACCAAGACCAAATAAAAAAATCGATAAGTTTACTGTGTATCTGCATCATATATGAAACAATTCTACAACAAAATTAAAACCCAAACATGTAGGAGGACGGACAGACCTATATATAGAAGGACGAACGGACAGACGGACGAAATAGGCCAATGACAAAATCCCCTAAATTTCATAAGACAGTACGGGGATACTAATATCAGCTTTTGAAAAAAAAAATTCTTCTTACATACTACTGTACAAAACGCGTTACTTTAACATGAAGAAATATTCGTTGAACATTTTTAAAATTGAAAGATTTTGAGATTAATGTAATCTTTTTCGAGAAAAAAAATAATTACGTAAATGTAATTAAAAAATAGCAATAATTGATGTCTTTTTTTTGGTGTCAATTAAGAATTTATCAGAAACTAACTTATTTTTGATGACTTTTAAACGTGGTTGAGGTTCTTTCTTGAAAAAATGAGATAAAAAAAAATTCTCAGGATTTTCATCATATGTTTGCAATGGTATGACGTAGGGAATCTGACAAAAAGTTAATAAAACATTCTTAAATCCAATGAATTTAAAATGTGTAGTTATATTTTACAAACAGCAGTTAACAGCAATAGAAAGGATGAGTTGCATTAAGGCCCACTGATTTGGTAAAAATAAATTAGTGAAAGCATAATCTATTTGATACCTTTCAACACTAGAACTTTTGTAGTTTTTAACCATATGTGTTTTTTTTTTCAAAACATTGCTTCATTCCACTGAAATGAGCTCATTTCTAATTACCCTCTCGATGGCAATTAAGTACTCAACATTGGGTATATCAAAACTGCATTTTCACCCTGCCTTGCATTCGGCACCAATATAATGATTTTACAAGAGAATACTTATTAAATAAGAACTAAGCATGTAAAATGACAAGCTGGTTCCGAGTGCAAGTCATATAAAAAAAAATGTATTTTTAAGTAAAAAATCAGTGGATTTATGATATTCTCTTTTGTTATCTGTCTTTATTATTAAAGTTTGATTGATTTATATATGCAAATTATAGCTTTATACAAACCAAAATTCTCAGTTATTATTCTGTACCGTGCATCGGTTTTTTTCTGAACTGGCAATTTGCCAAATAAGCTGAACAAGATCTGGTTTTATAAAAAAACCATATTTACTTTGTGAAGTTTTCATTGTTTGTTTATTCCCGATATAAAAATGTGTTTTTATACATTTGAAACAATATATATGAGCCGTGGAATAATTAATTGCCTTACAGCATCATCTGTGCATATGTAGAAAAATATTCCGAAGAAATTTGGTCATCTATTGTCCAATTTCTATGTATTTTCAAGCTTGTTTATCTCCAATGTTACCTTTGGATATGATATTTTCGATTTTTATAGCTGTCTTTTAAGCAGAGTTCGTCGTTTTTCTAAAAGGGTTTCCTTTTGATATGTTACAGAAGCCCCTATAACTTTCAAAAAGAGGTGACACTTGGATAGAACTATGTGTAGTATAGGAATTTAACAATTGCCTTCCTCAGTTAAAATATAACACATATATGCATCTTTAGTTTTATATGCTTCATTGGTATAATTCATAGTAAAACCTCTGTATATTTAACAAAAATAATCTTTAATCACACCAAATAAAGCGCAAACTATTCACTTTCAACAATACAAGTCTCAGTATTTGAATTCGAGCTAAAATTTTCGACCCCCCCAAAAAAAATATAAATTGTAAAACTGATACTTATACCAATCAAGCGTTTAAAGTCAACAAAATCGTTGCATATAAGTCCACTAACGTGATATTTTGTTTGTAATAAAGAAATATATGTAGAAGTATATGAAAATATGTCGGAAAAGCAGACATTAATAATAATATCCAGAAAATATCAGAAAATCTAATGGTTTGGTACTCCATTTACCTCGAAAAATTAAGTTTTTGTGTATACTTTTCTCATAAAAGGGTAACCTGTATTAAACTGTATTATTTCATTTCAAAAATGAAATTGATTGACAAAAGAATTATATCATGGATAGAATAGCATCATTTGCATATTATTTTAATATCAAAATGTGGTTCATTGTTGTTTTGACAATGTGCCAATCTTTATTATTCCCTTACTGTATTTCTTCTTTTGACGCGAGTGCTAGTAAAATCACGTGATCACGTGACTTGCACGTGCGCGTTTTGATATTTTATTGTACAATCTTTAACTACATATATTGTAGGTTACATTGAAACATATTATATCAAAAATCCGGGTGGGCCAAAAAACGGCCTTATTGCAACACATTCTTTAATGTTAATTTAAAAAAAAAAAAAAAAAAAAAAAAAAAAAAAACCCTCTCATTAATTTATTTCTTTACATTAAAATTCTGCCCTTTGATATGAGACTTTTTTAACTTTCAAAAGCTTGACTAGATCAAACAATCATTGCTTAACGCTTTTAGAGCGTTTTCGCTGAGAATACAATGTAAGCGTGAACTTGATACACTATGCCAAAACTTTTTTTCATTTTCAAACCATACACCAAAACATTCTACCTTGTCTTTTCTTCAGAAATATCCGTAAAGTCAACTTTGGAAAGTATTTTCCATTGTGTTTATTCATGTTGCACTTATAATATACTATTCATTGAAAAAAGTAACTATTCTGCTACATTGCAATGTGAAATGCTGTTCTTTTGTGTCATTCAAATTTTTATGTTCGAATTCTGCAGTAACGAGATGATTTCAATATCATCACATCCTAGAATATGGAAATGGTTTGTCTTGGATTTCTAATGTATAAATAATTATATTTTAGATCCGCCTGAAGTCAGTATCGAACATGAAAATCAAACACTTAGATGTTTTGCCAATGGCTATCCTGAGAGGGTAAATATTTTCAAGTTGGAACACCTGTCTGAATTTGGAGAACACATTAGATGTATAAATTATAGTTCTGGTGGTACAGTGCTTGATCACTATGAAGACAGTGGGATATACAAATGCAGAGCACAAAATGGTATTCCAAGCAAAAATGGAAACTTAGTTCAAAGTGTCCAAGAAATAGTAAACGTTATAGGTACGACATAATTAGCATTGTTGCATGAACAAAGCCAAAACCGAAAGAAAAAAATGTACAACTGAAAATGTTGTTTGAATGATATGATATTAAACACAGTAGAACACATTAGATATATAAATTATAGTAAAAAATCAAAAATGGTAAAAAAAAGTCCACGTTACATAGTAAAAGAAAACTGACCCATCAACAAAAAAGAGAAAATAATCAAAAGAATGACAACATTGTTAACAAGAGCCACACAGAAAAAAAATGGTGACACATATATACCGATGAACTAAAGTGCAATCTTGAATTTTAACTAGAAGAAGCTTGGTAGAAGGAGTGCATGATTTAAACAATAATAATTAACAGGTGATATGTTTTGTTTGATTACATCCAATTACCTGTTACAACCTTTATTGATTTTTTTCTCCTGTCACGCAATCTATATTTTAACCTACGAAAAGAATAATAAGATATGTCATTAAATACATTCTCAACATTAAATGTTTCAAAAGATAATCATCTTACAGTATGCATACGGAATTTATAACCTTTTGCCATAGGAATCAACTTAAGTGATTGCATTGATAATAAAGGTTGACAAAAAAGTAAATGTTATACAGATTTGACTGAAGTTGCTAACAGGTATTTTGTATCATGTTGTTTTATGTCTCGTATGAATTAAAATGATGTCAGAATGACAAAAATGTAAACAGAAAGAAAAAAAAAATAATTGCATCAAAAACCAAAGAGTTGTAAAGTTTTGACGCAGTGTGTATTTCAATCGTCACTGCCGTCTCCTGATTATTGAATCATTTTTATTACTCTTTCACTAATATAAAAAAGAACAACAAACTATGACGATTGCAAGAGAAAATAATTGGTTAGAAGATGATAAATTAGTCTTAGTTACAAACGATTTTCATATTAGTTTATATTGCTCACTTGTTGACTAGTTTTATACATTGTCACCTTCGTTATTATTAATACCATACATCAATTCACAAAATGTTACGATCGATTTCTGAGAAGTTTTTCAAGAATAAGTGGCCATCTTGGATGAAGTAGAAATATAAAAATCACAATCTTTGAAGGGGACACCTAAAGGGCTTTTTATGCTTAAATTAAATCTAAATTGTTCAAGTGGTTTCAGAGGTGAAGATCTTTGAAGGCATTCCCATATGGTCCTATTTAGAAGTGTATTCTCCGCTAGGGACAATCTTGGATAAAGTAGGAACACAAAGAAGAGGCTCTAAAGAGAATGTTTCGGTCACCTGGACCATGGCCGACATAGATAAAAGGCATTTCCAATATGAAAAACAAATCATAAAATTTAGCAGAATGCTTTTTTTTCTAAAATTACAGTATTCTTGTTTGGTTTCCATGGCACCCAAAAATCCACCATCCATTACAACCCATAACAGAACACCATTCAAAAAAAAAATTTGGGCAGGGGTTCCCCTTATAATCAAGGTGATACATAAAGCTGAAAATAAAACATTCAGACCACAATTCAAATAAAATTCAAAAGATTTGGGCAGAGGTTCCTTTTAAAATCAATAGAGCCAATGTAAAAACTATGTTCCAGATGGTGGCCATCTTGGATGAGGTACAGATACATTTTTTGGATGGGATCACCTTAGAACCATTGTGGCTTAGTTTGGTTCTAATTGGACCAGTAGTTTCTGAGAAGAAGATCTTTGAATGTCTTTTCCATAGGGTCCAGTGTTAAAATTATGTTCCCCGCTGGCGGTCATCTTGGATTAGGTACGGACTTGCCGGATACCTTTTTTGGAAGGGACCATCTAAGGATCATTGTGACTAAATTTGGTTATAATTGGACTGGTAGTTTCTGGGAAGAAGATCTTTGAATGTCTTTCCTAAAAGGGTCCAATGTAAAACTATGTTCCTGGTTGGCGGCCATCTTGGATTAGGCATGGACCTGTCGGATACTTTTTTTGGAAGGGACCATCTAAGGCCCACTGTGACTAAGTTTGCTTATAATTGGACTGGTAGTTTCTGAGAAGAAGATCTTTGAATGAAAATTTTCCAAAGGGATCAATGTTAAAACTATATTCCCCGCTGGCGGCCCTCTTGGATTAGATACGGACCTGTCGATTACTTTTTTTGGAAGGGACTATCTAAAGACCATTGTGTCCAAGTTTGGTTATAATTGGACTGGTAGTTTCTTCGAAGATGATCTTTGAATGTCTTTCCCAAAGGGTCCATTGTTGAAACTATGTTCCTGGTTGGCGGCCGTCTTGGATTGGGTACGGACCTGTCGGATACGTTTTTTGGAAGGGACCATCTAAAGACCATTATGTCTAAGTTTGGGTATAATTGGACTAATAGTTTCTGAGAAGAACATCTTTGAATGTCTTTTCCATAGGGTCTAATGTAAAAACTATGTTCCCCGCTGGCGGTCATCTTGGATTAGGTACGGACCTGTTGGATACCTTTTATGGAAAGGACCATCTAAGGACCATTGTGTCTAAGTTTGGTTATAATTTGACTGGTAGTTTTTGAGAAGAAGGTCTTTGAATGTTTTTCCCAAAAGGTCCAATGTTAAAACTATGTTCCCCGCTGGCGGCCATCTTGGATTAGGTACGGACCTGTCGGATACCTTTTTTGGAAGGGACAATATAAGGACAATTGTGTCCAAGTTTGGTTAAAATTGGACTGGTAGTATCTGAGAAGAAGATCTTTGAATGTCTTTCCCATAGGGTCTTATGTTTAAACTATGTTCCCCGCTGGCAGCCATCTTGGATTAGGTACGGACTTGACAGATAGCTTTTTGGAAGGGATCATCTAAGGACCATTGTTACTAAGTTTGGTTATAAATGGACTGGTAGTTTCTGAGAAGAAGATCTTTGAATGTAATTTGCATAGGGTCCAATGTTAAAACTATGTTCCCCACTGGCGGCCGTCTTTGATAAGTTACGGACCTGTCGGATACCTTTTTTGGAAGGGACCATCTAAGGACAATTGTGTCTAAGTTTGGTTATAAATGGACTGGTAGTTTCTGAGAAGATCTTTGAATGTCTTTTCCATAGGGTCCAATGTTAAAACTATGTTCCCCGCTGGCGGCCATCTTGGATTAGGTAAGGACATGCCGGATACCTGTTCTGAAGGGGACCACCCAATGACTATTTGTGACCAAGTTTGGTTCCAATTGGCTCAGTGGTTTCAGAGGAGAAGATCTTTGAATGAAATGTTTACGACGGACGGACGCACGACGGACGCCGAATGCCAAGTGATGGCAAAAGCTCACCCTGGCATAGCCAGGTGAGCTAAAAACACACATTCTGAAGGGCACTGATTAAGTACTGTTAATGTAAAAATTCAAACAAAATTGTTCAACCCTTTTCAGATGAAAAGATGTTCGAATGCATTGCCCATAACAGGTTGGGGGAAACCCCAATTAGGCTATTACATGAATATCCCAATTGGGCTATTATATCCCAATTGGGATATATGGTTATATCCCAATTGGAATATATGACCAGTTATTTGTTAATTACATTTTTGGGGTTTAATGCCGCATTATGAAACATAGAAATAATAAATCTAACGGGTGTGAGCTTTCAGAGGTCATACTTCTGTTGTAAAAGGGATGCTGCAAATTAATGAAGTATGCAGAAAAAATTATATAAACATGATTTTTGATTTCTTCTAGGGTTTCCTCCCTTTGCACATGTCTTAAAAATACTATGAATGCACAGAATGAATAGTGTAACAATCGTGTTTGTAACCTCAATAATTTTACATATTTTTACAAACTTAACTTCCAATTTAACATGTTTAATCTTAGAATATTGCACACCCGTTTCTCTAGCCTTAATAATTTAACCAGTTAGTAGTTGGTATAATCTTGAATTTTGACAGAATCAAACGTATATTTTACATTCTTATAATGTCTCTGCTGGTGTAATGCAGCATCGTTAAGAAGATAGCTATATGTCGTTTGATGACTAAAATCACGAAGTTTCTTATGTTTAATGTTGTAAAAAAATAATTCATAAAAAACAGTTCAAGTATCCCAATTGGGATATAACCATTTATCCCGATTGGGATATAATAGCCTAATTTGGGTTTCCCCTAAACTGCATAAGGTCCAATGCCGAATTATGGTCCCTGGTGACAATCATCTTGAATGAGATGCAAACCTTCTGAATATATGTAGAAATTTAAATCATTGACAAGCTATGCATTTTTGTAATTCAAACTTTACCTCTATGAAAAAAGTTTTTGAAGTAAAAGAAGAAACGTCTTAAAATTGTGAAATATTAAAAAAGGGCTAATTTATCATATATCGGTAGTCATATTTTTTTCAAAATTGTAGGATATGTCGATCTTACTATACTGTACATTTTTTGTGTGTTTCAAATAAGCTTCTTTATGTTATCATTTTTAATCCATCTGAAGAAAAATAACAAAAATCGAAAATTTTACGGAAAATGGGCTTCAACTCAAACCGGTGTTAGTAAAAGCGTTGTTTCTTTGCTTGGTTTGACCATGTATTTGTAGAGACTATAACTAATGTGCATTTACTGCATATTCTTCCATTGTTTACTTAACTTCAGGACTAGATTCCCCAAAATTACTGGTATGTATATCTCATCATACTGATCATTTCACCTCTCCATATTTTTAACATCTGTTATGGTCAATGAGCAATTTATTCATATGTACTATTTTTAGTAACAGAAGCCATGTTTTTTGTTCTACGGACCTAATATCACAAACTTGTAAGTCGTAATCTGGTGATGATTTGGTTAAGTTAGTATCGGCCGAGCAGTTTTAAAGCAGAAGCTCTTTGAATTCAAGTTAACGGACGCCGGACTGTCGAACGGATAAACGGACGGACGACGGGCCCCAAGCGATAACAAAAGCTCGCATGGCAGTTGGCCAGGTGAATTTATAAACTAAAACATAGTTACCTTTGCATTAATATCAATGACAGTAATTTTGATACTTTTTTTGCATGCATCACAGCTGTCATATTTAACAATGATAAAGACAGTATTTCACTTTTAAGCATGACTTTTTTATAGGACCTCCAGTTTTCTTGCCAGAATATCCAAACGTTTTCCATGGACAAGCTGGAGTTTTTACTATGATAGAAGCTTATATACATTGTCATCCTTCCTGCAAGAATATATCTTGGACGGTAGGTGAAATGTACACTGCAACAGACACAAGGAAATATGACTTGCTGGAAAAGTATCTTAAAATACAAACATCATTTTACAATGTATCTGTCCATGTTCATGGTATGAGATCAACGCTAATAATTTATGAGCTTCAAAAGACAGATTTCCAGACGTACACTGTTGTGGCGATGAATGATGTTGGCTTTACTCGCCATAATGTATTCCTGAAAGAAACAACCATTGCAGGTAAAATTTTCGCATTTCTTGGTTCACTATCTTAAACATCTTACAAGTAATGTGAAGTGTTTATTGTTATACTCTAATATGACGTCCTTTAATCGCCTTGTGTCCATAACCGTTGTAAAA
Organism: Modiolus philippinarum; assembly: GCA_002080025.1. Taxonomy (NCBI): domain Eukaryota; kingdom Metazoa; phylum Mollusca; class Bivalvia; order Mytilida; family Modiolidae; genus Modiolus; species Modiolus philippinarum. Next base: position 62,487 of record MJUU01042760.1, read on the forward strand.
TCCGGATATATTCGTGGGTATTGTCATGACAATTGACGGAACTTTTGATAACGTCATAGACCGCTTGACGACAGATTTTGCAGCGTCATAGAAGAAAACGTCATACTTAACGGGGTAAAATGGCTGTTTCACCTATGAATACAAAGACGACGTCATCTCTTCTGTACCCTAAATATGTCATATTAGAATCGAAATAATTCACGGGAGCATGAATATATGTTGATTTTACCACGGGTTGGCCGTTTATACCTATATGTTACCCCTCGCATACGCTCGGGGTAAAATATTTGCCATAAAGGGCCAACCCGTGGTAAAATCGCCATATATTCACGCTTCCGTGAATTATTTCTTAAAAAGACAATGAAGGGATATAGAGTAAGCACATAAAACAATGACTCTACAGATGCGTGGTAACACAAAGCAGGTGAACACCGGTTTCATTGTTGTTTTCATCTTGAATTCATCATGAGGGCTTCAACAATGAGCTTTGTTCATACCTCCTATTAAGTTAATGTTGACATGCGGTTTTCGGTTGATTGTCACTTGTCATTCATTACACGTACATGTTTATGTATTCATTAGAAAACGTACACGGTATGGCTACATCTAGAATATCCAATAATATATTGAGCAAAAATTCTTAGCAACAATTGGTGTGAATAAAAAGAGTCTATTTTTTTAGGTAACGGTAACGGTGATCATGAAGTGATTCTTGCACTTCTTTGCAAAAAAAAAAAAATTCTTGAAGTTTATTTGCAAAAATGTAAATCGCTTAAGGGTAAGAGGTCCATGTTAATTTTTTTAACATTATTTGAAATAGATATCTTATACACCTTGCCTTTTTTAGGATTGAATAAAAGAAAAATTCAGTATTTGTTAGCTGAGGTCAGAATTTATCAGCATGGAATAGTTTTTGTTTAAATTTACAACTGTTTGATAAAATGTTTTGCTAAACCTTTTTTGTTCAGAAATTATAAACTCTTCAACATAGATGTGATACATATTTTTTGTGTTAATATTTTTTTATTATGCAATTCAAAGTTTCCGTTTCAGAGTATTTTTACATTTAAGGATAAAGGGAATTTGTTTTTTCTATTAACAAATTATTCCAAAAAGGATACGATAAAAATCCTGAATTATAAATTTTCGCCCTGTAATCGAGTTGTCATTTAATCCCCACTATTAAGCAGAGTTCTCGGCGAACGCTAAAGGTAATAAGAGTTCGCGTATAATTTGTTTAGTCCAGCTGAATAACGTTTAGGCCGTTTGAGATAAATGTAAACAGATTTCTTATTTTAAGTAACATTGGATAATGTTTGGTCTCGATTCAGAGAAATGCTTAGGTTCGTTTTTTTTTTTAAATTGAACATTTACCTTTATCTTAACATTACCCAGCATAATAGGTGTTAAATAAATAAATAACTAATACCGAAGTTACTTTAAATTTATTTTTTGCATATGCGCATTTCGAAAACTTATGTCTCTTCAGTGCAGATAAAATCTAAACATTTGGAAGACCATTAACCCAAAGATGTTCTAGAACTGCTAGAGAACAAATAACCAATATGATCTAAATGTAAAGCCAAAATCAGCTAAGGACAGAGCTTTGCATGAGGAAGATGCTCCTTAGTTAATTTAGGGACAATTCGAATTGTTGAAATCAGTAATTTGGATACAATTATAATATTACTTTTGATACGCCATAAAATTCGAAATTAACGCAAACAAGGGCTTGGATATGTTGGAACGGGTAGGGCGTTGATGACAATTGATCCCTTCACAAATTAATGTTATGAGAAAGAATAACGAACAAAAGACTTGTGATTCTTAAAAGTAAAACATGCTAAACGAATGGTAAGCCACGTTACAGGAGATCCCGTGAGACGTTGCAACGTCCAGAACATGCTCCTTTCGAAAGGGGTATCTAATAAGTAAAATAGGGTCCTAGGAATTCACGGAGGACGTAGAAAGTCAGTCAGTACAACGAGCTGGTAACTAAACGTTCTGACACACTCACTTTTTATAGTTGAAATCTTTTTTCACGATGAATGTGTCTTTGGAATTGCAAAATAAATTTATAATGTTTTCTTTGACTTTTCAGGTCATTTAAAATGGCATCTAAGCTTTTACATTGGGATTCCTGTTTTTGTAATTGTGTTAGTTTTCGTATTGAGCCTTTATCATGTGCTTCAGTCAGTCTTTCATAAAAGGCGAATGTCGTATGATACTGTCAGGCCAGACATCAATACTCAAACTGCAAACACAATTGCGGACTATGAAACAATTGATGAAACGCAAATGGTTTCGGTTGAAGTTGTCGAAGCAGATAAAAGAGAGATTATCGATGAATCATCTGCCTCAAGTGAGCCCAATAGCAAACAATCATCAAAACTATCAGATGAAGAAAGTGATGACTCCTATTTAAATCCCTATCATGTGGTACAAAACAGTTTACACAATGAAGATAAAAAATATCATTCCTATTTAAAATTTAATTCAGAACGGAATGACGAATCAGAGGGTAAGGACAAAAGTAGCGATAGCAGCAAACAGGATGATGACTCTGATAGTGCTGAACATGTTGTTTTTCATGTTTAAAACACATATTAAATGTAATCTGCATAACTTTAAATACAACGCTATTAATTTGTTGATTTTGGCCCAAAATATGTAGTTCAGTAGAGCCTTATCAAAAAATCTGATTGCAAATATCAGTTGTTTGTTGATAAAAAGGGTGACAAAAAACAGCCAACTATCTAAATCTGTATACGTTAGAGTTCTGCAAATATCAATCTCAACAACCTATATTTCTCTTCAGTGCAGCCAAGTCAGTAATATGTTCATAAATCAAAATTTATGAAAAAGCATAGCGGAGATATTAGTGACCTGATTTATTGTGGTTTTTGTAAATATCTTAATTTTACGGATGTAAATTTTGCACTTTCTATTTGAACAGGAATCTCTCTGTAATATAGAAATATAAAATGGATTGAAATGAGAAAAAATGATGCAATGAGCAATGCCAGATAAGATTAAAACGGGCATTTACGCGAATTGATATCACACTGGTTAAACCAGCTTCGTTTTGCAATGCTCTGAGATCTTCACATTCTGGGGAGAAAATAATAAACTGTCAAATATATCAAAGGTCTCTTAACTGTTATGATAATGATAATAATAAAAAAAAAACAATAAAGCAGTATGCCAAATTTCGAATGAACAGTTTCAGTCAGAGTGTTGATTGTCGACAAAAATATCGGATGGGATGACGGAGTGACTGATAGGTGTATTCCAATGTACGACCAGCTGGGGTATAATAACATGCAATACCCTAGTTTAACTTGAATAACTTTTGTTACATCGCCCCGGCAATACGAGAGGGTTTTGGCTTTTTGTTTAAATTACTGCAAGAAAAAAAAACTACTCAAAAAGCTACAGGTCAGAAATTGATAAACTAATCTTGAAATCTCTATGACTGTATGATGCACCAAATATGTATTAGTCAGAGTTTTGTTAATCTTGTCTTGGATTCGATATTCTTCTTTTCTGAAAGCAAAAAGCGGAATTGTTTTAAATTTAAGGATGTTAAAATGCTTATAATAACTATCTCTTATTATAGTATTAATAAATGGGTATTTGCAAAATGGCCTGTTATGTGTCCGAGGTCTGTAATAATGGCTTGAGGATAGCGGTAATGGCACGAGGCAATGCCGAGGGCCATTACAGCATCCAATCGCCATTTTTTCAGAACGAGGATACATAACAGGGCCATTATAAAAATGTACATTTCTTATAACTTTTATTAACCAGGATGATGGATAACCTTAAATAGATTAATAAATAATTGTAAATGTAAACAAAATATTTTTATTGATTTTTTTTTTTGAAATATAAAGGTCATTTGTGGAATCATATATCTAAAACGAAAAAGTTTATCCTTTATAGATCATTTCTCAGCTACAAAAGATTTTACACTGCTAAAGTACAAAAACTTTATTTAAAAAATCAAGGAATGATGTATGTTTTATGATCCCTTGTTACAAGATGAGCAAACTGAGTGTCATAAGTAGGGTCAAATATCTGAAACAAAAAAGTTTATTCTCCATATAGCTGTATACCTCAAGAAAAAATGTGTATTTTCTTATTCCTTGTGATCATATACATGTAAGTAAAATCAGTGGTCACAATACTGGTATTAGGTTCACATGATATGGGTTTGATTTTCTTATGTTAAATAAAACTTCCTAAGGAGGTTGGGGTGACCTTTGACCTTATCCTAATCTAAGTCAAATATACTTTATGTAACGAATTTTTGTTGTTTAGCAAAGGAAAAAAACAATTTACTCTTAATTAACTTGAGCAACAGTAACTGTATTGTTTAATCTTCGGACACAATTTTGAATCTACGGACTCTGGAGATGATACAGGTTTATTATACCATAGTGAAACAGGATAGAGAAAGGAGAGGTTTGGGTACCCGTAAACCGATTTATCCCTACCGCTAACTCTTGATAGTGTTGGTACAATGTCCGACTATCACGAGTTGCTTTGTCTTTTGTCGCTTTTTTTCTTGTGCAGTTCCCTGGTGGATTGTGGCATATTATTGTAATTTTTGACCATCGTAAGTGTTTCCTGTTATCTTTTCTACATTAATGTTTGCTTAAATTGGTCCGACGGTTTTAGATAAGTCTGTTGATTAAGTTGACAACAAAACAGACGAACTTCAGATTCTTAAAAAGTGTTGACAATACCACACTTGGCTCTAAACCAGGATGAACTTAAAGGAGGTTATGATATTAAATCCTTAAAAATTCGTGACGTGATGTACTTAAAACACTACACAAGAGATTAATCATTTGGAAACGTCATCATTACCTTTATTTTTTTGCAGTTTCTTTTTTGTCAGTAGTATATATGTATTTAAGGATAACATTTCGGAGTAATATTGATGATATGACATTTGCCAATTTGTCCAAAGAACCGCATTGACGTTTAACTCCATTTGAAAAAGTGAGTTGATGAATTCATCTTATTCTACATTTTTAGCTGACAGTTGTCAAACTATTTAGATTGAATCAAGATCCATTGTCTTATCATTTTGTGTTCTGATCGTACAGTGTGATTTTATAGTTATAACACAAAATTTGATGACAGATATATTTATGGATCCAAATTTAATATAAATAGAGTTGTTACGTGGCAAATTATAAAATGATCAACGATTTCATCACCAAACTGTTGATTTGATGTACAAAAGGGTGGTTATTTACTTACTTTTATTCAACAACTACTAAATATTTTACGAAAGGATATGGAGTAAATGAACATGAGACCATAACACATATGTTGACTCCAACTGCAATAATTTTAAGAATCACCTTAAGGGAGTATGAGCGTCAGATTATAGAAGCATTCGATATCCTCGGGGATTTGTTCATTCAAATAGTGTTGATTTTTTTTTGCACATGGATCATATTTTCTTGGTCATAAGTCACTTTAAAATGTATAAAATACGCATTGTATAGATTTTAATCACCCTCCAATTATATTTTCATATATTTAAAGGCTTATGAACATCTTATACAAATTAATGGAAAGCTCTAGAAAGAACTGTTCCCCCCTTAAATTGTGACGTCTAAAATTCCCACATGGATTTTCAAATTTTTTGCTCAAGTTGTTCTCTTAATTCAGTGCTCTTCAAAACAAAAGGTCAGAATTTTAATTCTAATTACAAAATCTCTGATACTCGTACTCCCTTAATCGGTCATTGAGATTGTATTTAGACACCTCGACACTTAGACATTTATGGCACTTTGACATTTTTGTCATCCTCGTTTTTATGGAAATGTTGTTAAAATGTCAAAAAATGATAAACAATCCAGAAAAACTGGGACGTAACTAACATTCTTTACGTAATAGTGGATATCGACGAGATGTTCTGAACAAATCCGTTAAATGGGCTTTGGATTCCAGTGACATGAAGACTTTACATATATACTGACCTCTCACTGATACTGCCGATGTCTACTGAAATACATGAAGACTCTTTACCAAACCCTTCGGGGAGTTTTGAGTTTGATTTTTTTTCCGTAGTGCGACAGTGTTTTTCAAGCAGACTAGATTTCTTGAGTTAGCCGGCAGTTTAGGGGCGAGCACTCTTTGACCCTTCTTTCAAAATTACGTTTTGTCATATGCCTTTTCAGTTCCAAGATAGTGGTCATTGAGTTAGTAGTCTACCTTTATTGGGTTTTATTCGCATGTTTATGATACTATAGGGAAACGGGATAGAGAAGGGAGAGGTTTGAGTACCAATAAACCGGTTTAACCCTACCACTGGCTTTTGCTAGAGCCGGTACCAAGTCTGGCTATCCCGAGTTCCTTTCGTTATTGATGTTTGTCTCTTGTTTTCATTATTGTTTTTCTGGTGCAGTTTGCTTGTTAATTGTGGCAAGTTATTACAGTTCCTGGCCATTGTAGGTGTTTGCTGTTTTCCTGTTTTTGTAAATTTACCTTAAAGCTGTTACTTTTATTTCATATATAAGTTGTTTCTTTCTTTAAATAAAAGCATAACTTAATTCTGGTTAAGGAAGTATTCTCCTGAGGTTTCAGTCTAGTTTAAATCTCGTTTATGAATAATTCTTTAAACTTGCCAAATGAGTGAGATTTTTTTATTGATTTATATTATAAAATGACCCTTTCAAAGGGTGTCAGAAATTATGTACCTGCGACCAGTAGTTTCAGACAAATGAGAAATTTTTTTTTGGACCAAATTTGACAATGATCTTAAAAAGAATTTAGCCTATTTTGCGGTACGGGTAATAAAAATCAAGAAAAGGATCTTATTCATATGATTTTTTTCTAGGTTCTTAAAGGTATAATTGTCAACTATTTAAAAAAAAAATGGTGTGTTTTGACTGATAAGTTGATGAAATATTTGATTTTTACATATTTTACGATGTCTTGATTTGACAAAAAAAGCAACATTTTCTTATACATTTGTACCATCGCGCACCTACACTTTATTTTGTGATATTTCTTCATATTTATGAGATCTAACAATTTCTAAGCTTTTACAGAAAACGTGATGCTAGAAATTGATATTTTTACTCAAATGGCGCCAAAATAGGCAAAATTGACGAAATTTGCACAAAACTTCCAAAAATAGGGGGTTTCAAATGGCGACAAAACAAAAAATGCACACAAAAAATGTAGAGACTTTGTCTCATGTGCATTTACTCCATATCCTTTTATTCACCACACAGACATATGGATTTCTTCTTCAAAATGGTCTTTTCAGGGTTTGGGAATTTTAAAAATATAGGTTTCAGGAAAAACTTGATGCAGGAAATTTTGATCCCTCAGGAAAATACATCCTGAAAGGAACTACAACTGAAAATAAGAGATTTTTTTCATTTATAGGCATAAAAATAAACTTTAGAGTATTTCTTTGTTGCTTTAGCTATGATCCGTGATGATTACTGCAAATGTAAACACGGTATGCAAAAAAAAAGAATCAAGTTCATTCTCACCTCATCACATGAATAATCAATCATAAAAAACATTAATAAAATTAATAAAACGCAATATTCTCTACGTTTACCAGAAAACTAAAAAAAGGGCTGGATGGAGGTTTTCTACTTCTCAGTATTTCACCATGCAAGGGGGAATAAGATTGTCATGTAAGTACATTTATTTGAATTTAGCAAAATGTAAATGTATATGTAATGTCCTTTCAATTACTGTTGGATAAAATGGACATTTGTGCATAGCAAGTGCAAAGTTGGTACAACAAGTAATATGTAAACAAGGAATAAACCTGTCGTCCCATTTAGTTCAACACAAACTTTGCACATTATTTGACTTTTCAACTGTCTGTATTCTTCTATCAGATATTCCTGATTTGAAATTCAAATTACAATCAGATTGTTTAGAGGTATATAAAATATCCCTCAGCTCTCCAAAAAAAAGTAAAATAGAAGAAAGTGAAACACCTGTTTGGTTGTACAAAGTACCTGTAAAAAATGAAAATCGGGAGTTCGTTTACGGCAGGCTTTTTTCAGATATCTGAAGAAAAGTTTCTGATGACTAATATAACAAAAATAAATTAGAATTGAAATAAAGTTCAAAATTGTGACAAATGAGGACACTGTTGCACAATTTTTTCTACTATACAGTATGGAATGTTGAAGGAAACCTGGCACTTTTTACCTTTTCAATCCTACTTTTTATATAGATAATTACGGTCTTTCCCGACTAGAGTCGGAAAGACCTTATAGTAATTCTTCTGATTATTATTATTAAGGTCTTTCACCACAGTGAAAGACCTTATAGTAATTCTTCTGATTATTAAGGTCTTTCACCACATGTGAAAGACCTTACTGTTATTCTTCGGATTATTATTATTTTTTTTATTATTCTTTTTCTTCCGCCGCCATCTGAGCCAAAAAACTACGCGACATATCATTTCGATACTTGATGTGAAGAATCGACATAAGTGTGGGACCTCAAAACTCAGGGCCACATACCAATCTATTTTTAGTAACGGAGTTATCTGCCCCGCATCCAAAAACCTTGTTAGCAGATCTCCTCAGAAACCGTAACTGATATCAAAATTCTGAATGGGGAAAATGTTGCATTCATCCTCAGGATGATTTGTGATGCAAAAATTTTTTTTTTGGTCGCGACCCCGGTTACGCGTTTTTGACCCTTAATTATGCAAATTTTTCAAAGTTGTCAGATTTCCACCAAATTTAGTTTCCAGGTAGCTTTCATAGTCCCAATTACACATCCAGGGTCAAAAATATTTTTAGGCCGCCATTTTCAAAATGGCCGCCATCCAAATTTTTGTTTTCGGAATATCTCGAAAACGATAAAAAATTGAAGATTTTTGTATTCCGTTAATACTTAATACTCCTGAACAGTTAGTCATACAGATCTGAGACCTACACCATTAATCAAGGTAAGACTTGTCCTCCTAAATGATCTCAAGGTCAAAGGTCATTTTTGACCTTGACCTTTGACCCTATACCTTGTTATCACTTAAGCTTGAAAACAGTAATAGATAGCTGATAAAGTATAATAAATAAATTTTAAGAATGTCAAGACCTACATTTGTTGCCTTTAGATCATACTTTATTGATGACTCCGCGAAGAGTTATTACCCTTTGTTCAATAAAAATTTCTCCGTTGCGCTTTATTTTGAAAACCGAAAAACATCGCTTTCGCTATGTAAGAGTAGAAATATTTAGCATGTGGAGAGGTACAAAATTCAAAAATTAAGTTCAAGGTCGAAGGTCATCAACCTTAGGAAGTCTTATTGAACATTAAAAATCAAACCTATAGCATGTGGAACACATTTAAAATCGACAAATTATTATTATTAGGTCTTTCCACTTTCCAAGTGGAAAGCCTTTAGTTTTTGTTCTGATTATTTTTTTTTAATTTTTATTCTTCCGCCGTTCTTCGATCATTCCGTGAATAGTCATTTCGCGAGATGTCGGAAAGATTTTTGGTATATGATATTGTTAAGTGATTCTGCATTTAAAACTGACCCTGTTTAATCGAACACTTTTCGCGAAGGGAGTTATCTCCCCTAACACTGTTTTGGTTGTTATCGGATCTCCTCTGAAACCGTTAGAGATATCGATTTACTTTCTTTTGCAAAAGGTTTGTCTCGTCCTTGGGATGATTAGTTACATTGGACCGAAGGGATCCAATGACTCCTTATACGAGTTATTTCCCTTTTCAAATTTTTTGTTTTTGCAAACTTTTTTTTCGTACGAACCGTCAGTCGTAGAGACCTGGAACCTTCACAATTGAACTTAAATCATATATGGTTATTAAAATATGCAAAGGTCAAAGGTCATCGATGACCTTTATCGGTGAACTTCAATCTTGTTATTGTTTTAATTCATAAACCATAAAAGATGGCTGATTAAATGTAATGGGAAAAATGTTAATTGTCACATGATGCAACTTTTTTACATTTGGACCGAAAAGATTTGATGACTTTTTCTTTGAGTTATCGCCCTTTGAAGATTTTTGTATTCCGTTAATACTTAATACTCCTGAACAGTTAGTCATACAGATCTGAGACCTACACCATTAATCAAGGTAAGACTTGTCCTCCTAAATGATCTCAAGATCAAAGGTCATTTTTGACCTTGACCTTTGACCCTATTCCTTGTTATCACTTAAGCTTGAAAACAGTAATAGATAGCTGATAAAGTATAATAAATAAATTTTAAGAATGTCAAGACCTACATTTGTTGCCTTTAGATCATACTTTATTGATGACTCCACGAAGAGTTATTACCCTTTGTTCAATAAAAATTTCTCCGTTGCGCTTTATTTTGAAAACCGAAAAACATCGCTTTCGCTATATAAGAGTAGAAATATTTAGCATGTGGAGAGGTACAAAATTCAAAAATTAAGGTCAAGGTCAAAGGTCATCCACCATAGGAAGTCTTATTGAACATTAAAAATCAAACCTATAGCATGTGGAACACATTTAAAATCGACAAGTTATTATTATTAGGTCTTTCCACTTTCCAAGTGGAAAGCCTTTAGTTTTTTTTCTGATTATTATTTTTTTTTTATTTTTATTCTTCCGCCGTTCTTCGATCATTCCGTGTATAGTCATTTCGCGAGATGTCGGAAAGATTTTTGGTATATGATATTGTTAAGTGATTCTGCATTTAAAACTGACCCTGTTTAATCGAACACTTTTCGCGAAGGGAGTTATCTCCCCTAACACTGTTTTGGTTGTTATCGGATCTCCTCTGAAACCGTTAGAGATATCGATTTACTTTCGTTTGCAAAAGGTTTGTCTCATCCTTGGGATGATTAGTTACATTGGACCGAAGGGATCCAATGACTCCTTATACGAGTTATTTCTCTTTTCAAATTTTTTGTTTTTGCAAACTTTTTTTTTCGTACGAACCGTCAGTCGTAGAGACCTGGAACCTTCACAATTGAACTTAAATCATATATGGTTATTAAAATATGCAAAGGTCAAAGGTCATCGATGACCTTTATCGGTGAACTTCAATCTTGTTATTGTTTTAATTCATAAACCATAAAGGATGGCTGATTAAATGTAATGGGAAAAATGTTAATTGTCACATGATGCAACTTTTTTACATTTGGACCGAAAAGATTTGATGACTTTTTCTTTGAGTTATCGCCCTTTGAAGATTTTTGTATTCCGTTAATACTTAATACTCCTGAACAGTTAGTCATACAGATCTGAGACCTACACCATTAATCAAGGTAAGACTTGTCCTCCTAAATGATCTCAAGGTCAAAGGTCATTTTTGACCTTGACCTTTGACCCTATACCTTGTTATCACTTAAGCTTGAAAACAGTAATAGAGAGCTGATAAAGTATAATAAATAAATTTTAAGAATGTCAAGACCTACATTTGTTGCCTTTAGATCATACTTTATTGATGACTCCACGAAGAGTTATTACCCTTTGTTCAATAAAAATTTCTCCGTTGCGCTTTATTTTGAAAACAAAAAAACATCGCTTTCGCTATGTAAGAGTAGAAATATTTAGCATGTGGAGAGGTACAAAATTCAAAAATTAAGGTCAAGGTCAAAGGTCATCCACCTTAGGAAGTCTTATTGAACATTAAAAATCAAACCTATAGCATGTGGAACACATTTAAAATCGACAAATTATTATTATTAGGTCTTTCCACTTTCCAAGTGGAAAGCCTTTAGTTTTTGTTCTGATTATTTTTTTTTTTTTTTTTTTATTCTTCCGCCGTTCTTCGATCATTCCGTGTATAGTCATTTCGCGAGATGTCGGAAAGATTTTTGGTATATGATATTGTTAAGTGATTCTGCATTTAAAACTGACCCTGTTTAATCGAACACTTTTCGCGAAGGGAGTTATCTCCCCTATTACTGTTTTGGTTGTTATCGGATCTCCTCTGAAACCGTTAAAGATATCGATTTACTTTCTTTTGCAAAAGGTTTGTCTCATCCTTGGGATGATTAGTTAAATTGGACCGAAGGGATCCAATGACTCCTTATACGAGTTATTTCCCTTTTCATATTTTCATTTATATTAATTTACTTCTTCTGGACTGTCATTCATAAAGTTGTGTGAATTTAAACCATATGCAAGCATCAGGAACACCCCCCTTTCTGACCTCTTTTCCAAAGAAGTAATATCAATAATATTACATAACACCATTCTTAATTTTTTTTATTAGAATTCTAGGCAAAAGATGTAAATATTGACTTCATAAACTTCGTTACTTGTTTTTTTTTTTTGTTTTTTTGTTTTTTTGTTTGTTTTTTTTTTTTAAATATGCCAATTAAAAAAAACGTGCCTTTTTTTTACATTAAAGGCACATGAAAATTTCATTTATGTTTTTTAACCATAATAAGTCTAGTTTAAAAAATGAATATTTAACATACTAACCAATCAGAACTCAACCTCCAATTAAATAGCCACAATGCAAATTTCCATAAGAACTCCCTGAACAGCAAATGCTATCACTCAGAAATGAGGAAGTTTCATAAAGATTCTTATATTTCTTTGAAAAGATGACATGTACCACATTTTTTTTCCAAGAATAAAAAAATAGGGCTGTGCGGCATATTTCCCCACTTTGTATGCTCCCAAATATTGACCTTTCAGGAATGTACAAATTTTTTAGCAAAAATTATCTCCCTGCTCCACTGACTTTTTGGCAGCTAGAAAACTTGTTCAAATAAAAAATCACCTCTGGTCCTCATTTTTATATTCTCTAAATACATCTCTATAAATTAACATATGCTTTGATTCCATGGCAACCATTATTTGTATGTACTGCACATGAATATTCATGTGTATATTCTCCCCAAAAGAGGCGTGGTTTGTGAATTGTGTTTGTTTACCTTAGTGCAATCTTGGGTACACAAAAGGGAAAATCCAGTTCTATATATAGAAATCTTACCATGCTATCTGAATTGTCCGTATTCATACGATGTCTTTGTTTTAAGATGTTTCGGTATAGCCATTGTCTTTGGATTCTTCTTTTTGGACCGCCAGTTTGTTTCCCATTTACATAACCCGCCTATAAATCCCGGCAGACGACATTTTCTCCGGATTTTTTCTAATCCTTTCCGATACGAGCAAATTTTGAAATTATTTTATCGCTTCCTGTTATACGATGTGTTATACGGATTTGTTGCGAAAATCAGAAGTTTATTGTTTTAACTCATATGTTTTGTAATATATATGCCATGATATATGCCTACATATTCAAAATGTATTATGTTTTAAGCAGTAAAAATCATCAGCGATTTTTGACGCCGAAAGAACAACAATTTCAATCGGACGGTGCCTGCGAGGTAGGTTCAATCGTCTTATTAAAACAAAACATGTATCACTAGTCTACAATCACAAAAATGTTTATAAATCCTTTCTTGTCAGCTCTAATATGGTGACAAACATGAAATATCATTTTTACAACTTCCACAGTGTCATGACACCTTCCAAGTTTTACATGACGCCCTTGAACTGAAGTGTCGAAAAAACAGAACACTTTCAAGATATTTCCCGTGTTTCTATGTGGGGACATTTTGATATTTAAGTGAGACTCAATGAAAGCGCTTCTTTTTCAAAGGCAAGTTATGGTTGTCGACAGGTAGTAGAAGGGGGGGTTGGTTCATGGCCCTGTCTGTCTTGTACATCATGTACATGTACCTGTTCTGCAGGTGTGGCCGAACAGATATAGGACACTGGAATTTCAACTAAAATAGTGGAAACGACTGTGGGTTTCAACCCTGCATTTGTCATAGTTCCAATTAAAGCACTAACCCTAGGTCATGAATTTTCACTGATTTTTTAGCTAGCAAATTTATGAAGAACTTGAGGCTTTCATCCTCCACACACCTTGCTACCATGCGGAAAGCTCACAATTGTTAAATGATCATTAATCATGCTATCATTGAAAATCTCATATAGGGTTTATATTAGTTGTTGATTTGTTACGGACAGACAACTGTAATTTCAGACTTGAAGTACATGTAAAACTAACTTTTACTATCATTGACTATATCTTCCTGCATATACTGGTAGACAATGTTTGGTGGGAAAAACCATCCCAGGTATTTACAGACAAATCGAATAGTTGAGAGACCTAGCAGGACATTCAGTCAGGGAAATAAGGAAATGCTGCCACACCGAAGATAAATTTACAGGACCTACACTTTCATCACATGTAGGAAATATCAATTTTTTACCTGATATTCGGTCCTGTTGGCTGATAATTTTTGCCAGACCGACTAGAGTTTTGCCTGATTTGTCCTTCAGTCAGGCAGTTTTGGACATGTCTCTATTTACTGGTAAATACTGCCATGGACAATACTCCCCAAGCGACAATACTGCACAATTGAAATTTTAAATGGTAAAATTGCTCGACAATACAAACTTTAAGTGGTCAATACAAATTCTAAGTGATCAAATAGTATAAACAATTGAAATGGCACAGGTTTTTGCATTTGAGTATACATGTTATAATATAAGTTAAATAGAAAGAAACAGAAAATAAAAATAAAGGTTCTAAATTTGTAAATATATTTGGTGAATTTAATCATGACAGAATACATGTGTTATATGCAATGCAAATTCTCCTGAGTCTCATTAATGGCACCATTTAAATGTTAATCAAGCTGAATTGATGTATTATTTTGTGTATTTTCTTTAAAGTTGGGTCATCCCTTTGATATGATATTGGTAGATGTGCCACTTTAAAAAAATCATAACACTGAATTTATTTGAACTTAATTAAGAAAATTCATATAATGTTATAATGGCCACCTATGGAAAATATTAAGTGGAGTCTGACCTTTAGCAGGGAAATAGGGGAGGGGGGTACATGTCGGGGATAAAATTTTGCCAGTAAGTGACTTTTTATGTTTCAAATGATGAAAGATATAGGTATATTTTGAAGCTGAGATCAACTGGTATCAAATTACAGGCCTGTACAGATATTGATATGTACATGTAATATTTTGCAAAATTTAAAGATTTTCCCATTAATTTAAGCCTGTGTCAGACTTTTAGCAAGGTTTAGGATGTAGATACACTAAATGAATTAGAATAGATGAAATGAAAGTAACATATGTATTAAAAGCTATGACAATGTATGACTTTATCCATAAAATGCTTGAAAATATCAAAATTAATGTTGATTTATTATGACTTTTATCGTGAACTCCAGAAATACAACCTTAAATAAAATTAGATTTTTTTTCAACATAATACATTTCTTTAACTTGAATATGATTAATATTTGTAGTATTAATATTCAATGAACATATTGTACACAATTCTGAGTGTTTAAAAGCTCCAAAGCTTATTCTGAGTGTCATTTTATTTTACGTCATGTCACAAAATGAGATTTTCACTAATATAACATTCCATTTTTACAACAAGATGCAATTTTATTTAGAGCTTCTCATATTTGTCACAACAATGATGCTTTGATTTGCATAACGAATTAGCATGATTAGCTAAAACAAGAAAAAATGAGCTCCTGCATGCAGTTTTAAACATTTGGGACAAACTTTTATGCTGTCCCCGTGATCAGTAAAGACTGAATTTTCAACAAATTTTACATTTAATCGTGTTAATTGTATCTTGTTGGATAAATAAATTTTATGAACAATTTGTGTTCACTTTCTGTAGTTTGTTTTACCTTTATTTTGCACAAACTGGTCATGGCATCAATCATATGTAATTTTATAATCAGAAACTGACCTCAGAAACACATGCTGCAAATGGTGGAGGGGACTTAAATGACTAGATTTTCACCGTTTATATTACTGCTTTCTTTGTAAAAAGCAATTTAGTGATGGAATGTTGCACCACTCTGCAATAAAGAGTCACAAAGATAGTCAGATGCATGTAAAACAGTCATTCCAAGTTGAACAATTGTCAGAACCATGAATTTTTCAAAGTGCTGAAAACACTTAAGTACCAGGCATTGGAAATAAGGTATATAATTTTTACAAGGGGCTGAACTCATCTTTATTTTGAGTTTTCTAGTTTGATATTGATTGAGTTACATGACAAAGACAAAAAAAATGCACTTTTAATAAATCATTTTATTATCCCCTCGCCCAACGAAGTTGGGGAGGGGATATAGCATCTCGCCCGTCCGTCCGTCTGTCCGTCCGTTCGTCTCACCTCAGGTTAAAGGTTGCGTTAAGGTTCATATCTGAGGAACTACATGTGGCACATCAATCATCTTTGGTCAGTAGATGCGTCTTGGAGGGTGATGCTGCCTCGGATGATAATTTGGTCACTCTGACCTACATTTCATGCTTCAGTGACTCTAGTTAAAGTTTGCATTAAGGTTCATATCTGAGAAACTACATGTTGCACATCAATCATCTTTGGTCAGTAGATGCGTCTTGGAGAGTGATGCTGCTTCGGATGATGATTTGGTCACTCTGACCTACATTTGTACATTTCATGCTTCAATGACTCAGGTTAAAGGTTGTGTTAAGGTTCATATCTGAGAAACTACATGTGGCACATCAAACATTTTTGGTCAGTAGATGTGTCTTGGAGAGTGATGCTGCTTGGGATGATAATTGGGTCACTCTGACCTACATTTCATGCTTTAATGACTCCGGTTAAAGTTTGCGTTAAGGTTCATATCTGAGAATCTACATGTGGCACATCAATCATCTTTGGTCAGTGGATGCGTCATGGAGAGTGATGCTGATTTAGTTGATAATTGGGTCACTCTGACCTACATTTTATGCTTCAGTGACTCTGGTTAAAGTTTGTGTTAAGGTTCATATCTGAGAAACTACATGTGGCACATCAATCATCTTTGGTCAGTAGATGTGTCTTGGAGAGTCATGCTGCTTTGAATGATGATTGGGTCACTCTGACCTACATTTCATGCTTCAATGACTCTGGTTAAAGTTTGTGTTTATGTTCATATCTGGGAAACTACATGTGGCACATCAATCATTCTTGGTCACTGGATGTGTCTTGGAGAGTGATACTGCTTCAGATGATAATTGGGTCTTTTGACCTACATTTTATGCTTCAATGATTTCGGTTAAAGTTTGCATTAATGTTCATGTATGAGATACCCTATGTGTTACATCAATCATCTGTGGTCAGTGGATGCGTCTTGAGAGTCTTGCAGCTTCAGATGATAATTGGTCACTTTGACCTACATTTTACACTTGACCGACTTCGGTTAAAGTTTCCATTAATGTTTATATATGAGATACTACACGTTACACATAATGATCTTACTGTTCAGTGGATGTACCTTCGACATTCATCTTTACATCTTTAGATTATGTAAGGGTTATTATTTCTTAACAGCAGGCGAGGGGATAAGCTGATGTTTGCGACTGCTCCCACTTCTAGTTAAATCATTTTATTGCCTAATAATATAGTTATGTATATCATCCAAATTCTTTCTCATTTTCATGTTTTGCTAACTAATGGATGCCAATTTATGTTCTGATGTAAAATGTCTTGGCAATTCTAACTTGTAGACAGTCCAAATATGATTAATTGTTCCATATTAGTAGGTATATGTCTGTCTGTCTGTCTATCTTAACCTGAGTTTCATTGTTTAGTGACTTTGCATTTTTGGGATTAGCTGAGATGCACAGTAACTATTATTAGTAGGACAATGTAGGTTGGTCTTGTAAAGTGCATGGCAGTCTGTTACATGGATGTTGTCCTTGACCTCAATTTCATGGTCTAGTAATCTACTATGTTTTTGTGATTAGCTCAGTTGCTCTTTAACTATTAATGGTATGGTAATAATACTTGGTATGTTTGTTGGTCTTGGGTAGAATATGACAGTGTGTCACTTGGCTTAAGTCATTGACCCCAATTTCATGGTCTAGAGATCATGTTAAGTTTTCTACGGTAGGTGAATTTCTCAGTAACTATTTATGGTACATTTATTAAATTGGTATGTGGATGGGTCTCATTGTTATATTTTACGAAAGGATATGGAGTAAATGAACATGAGACCATAAAACATATGTCAACTCCAACTGCAATAATTTTAATGAGCTCTATGGCCATTTTGAAATTGATTCCTCACCCGCAGCACTAGAATCCAAGCAAAAGAAATCCATAATTTGTTTGTTGTTTGTTGTTTTTTTTTCTGTGACATCAATTTCATGCTCCAGTGACCATGTTAAGTTTCTCAGTATCTGTTACTGGTAGGTTAATAATATTTGGAATGTGGGTTGGTTTTGGATAATACAGCAGTCTGCTCTTAGGCTTTTACCCTTGTCCTCATTTTCATGGTTTAGTGAACATGTTTGGTTTCTTAGTATTTATTATTGATAGGTCAATGATAATAGGCATTTAGGTTGGTGTTTGGTTGTACATGAGATTCAACTTTATTACTTCTCTCATATACCAAAATTTCACCTCATTTACAATATATACTAGCTCTTACAGTGAGTGGAAAGACCTTCAATTGTTATGTGAACAATTGACCTTTAATTGTTATTATTATCATTATTAAGGTCTTTCACCACATGTGAAAGACCTTTCTGTAATTCTTCGGATTATTATTATTTTTATTCTTTTTCTTCCGCCGCAAGGTTGGCAAGAAAACTACGCGACATATCATTTCGATACTTGGTGCAATGTATCGACAGTACAGTGGGACCTCAGAGCCGACGCAACCATATTGATCTATTTTTAGTAACAGAGTTACCTCCCCGATTACGGTTTATCTTGTTAGCAAATCTCCTCATAAACCGTAACCGATATGAAAATTCTGAATGAGGGAAAATGTTCCACTCATCCTCAGGATGATTTATCATGCAAAAAAAATTTTTGGGGTAGGGACCCCGGTTACGCGTTTTTGACCCCTAAATATGCAAATTTCTAAAAATTGTTGGATTTCAACCAAATTTGGTTTCCAGGTAGCTTTTATGATCCTGATTATAAATCCGGGGTCAAAAAAATTTTTTTGTCCGCCATTTTCAAAATGGCGGCCATTCGAAATTTTGTTATCGCAATATCTCGGAAACGATGAAAAATTTCTGAAAACATTATATTGGAAAAATACTCCTCTCATTAATCTCTCCATTTTATTTTCTAGGCGCGAAACTCTGCGATGAACCGTTTTTGAGTTATAGCCCTTGACGCGTTTCCGTAAATCGGTTTTTTGCGAATAACTTTTAAACGCTTACAGATAATATAGTAAACATATATGTCTAAAGTGATCAGTATGAAAAGACCTTCAATTTGAGTACCAGGTTGAAGGTCATTGATGACCTTTGACCTTGACCTTTGACCTTGTTAGGGGATAAACTCAGAAACTATAATAGATAGCTGAAAAACTATATCAGCAAAAATGTTCAACATGTCAAGGGCTATATTTGTTTCCTTTGGACCGAAGCTCTCCGGTGACTCTCTAAAGAGTTATTGCTCTTGACGCGTTTTTGAAAATGGTTATTTACAAATAACTTTTAAACCGTTACAGATAGTATAGTCAAGTAACATATCAAATTAATCAGTAGGAAGAGACCTTCAATTTCAGCTCAAGGTCAAAGGTCATCAAGGTCAGAGGTCAAGGTCATAGCTAATTTTTGGGTTTTTTTTCCAATAAAATCTTCACAACAGTTAAAATAGGTGATCAAATGAAAGGGAGAAAAGGAAATAAATGCAATTACCAACCGGTAGTGACTTTCATGAAATCATGGTGAAGACTGGTGAAAGACCTTGCAATTGTTCTCTGAACAATTGACCTTTTAATTATTATTACTATTCTTCTTTCCGCCGCCCCGATGACACAAAACTACGCGACATATTTCTTTGATACTTAGTGTGATGATTCGGTCTGAGAGTGGAACATCAAATCTGAGGGCAGCGTATCGGTCTACTTTTAGTAACGGAGTTATCTCCCCAACACCGAAAACCCTTGTTATATCGGATAGACTCAAAAACCGTAACTGATATCAAAATTCTGAATGGGGAAAATGTTTGATATATCGTAAGAATGATTTATCATGCAAAAAATTTTTTTTGGGTCACGACCCTGGTTACGCGTTTTTGACCCCTAAATATGCAAATTTCTCAAAGTTATCGGATTTCCACCAAATTTGGTTTCTAGGTAGCTTTCATGATCCTCATTACAAATCTGGGTCAAAAAATTTTTTCGTCCGCCATTTTCAAAATGGCCGCAATTCGAAATTTTGTTATCGCGATATCTCGGAAACGATAAAAAATTTATGAAAACTTTATATTGCAAAAAGACTCCTCTCATTGAGATCTACATTTGGTACATTTGAAGGAAAACTCTACGATGAACCGTTTTTGAGTTATAGCCCTTGAGGCGTTCCGGTAAATTGTTTTTTGCGAATGACTTTTAAACGCTTAAAGATAATATAGTAAACATATATACTTAAAATGTTCAGTGCGAAGAGACCTTCAATTTGAGTACCAGGTTGAAGGTCATCCGTGACCTTTGACCGTGACCTTTGACCCTGTTATCAGATAAACTCGGAAACCGTAATAGATAGCTGATCAAATGTAATGAGAAAAATGTTCATCCTCACGAGACGCAACTTTGTTACATTTGGTCCGAAGAGATTTGACGACTCTATATGAGTTATTGCCCTTTGAAAGATTTTGAGTTTCCGTAAATGCTTAATTCTCCCAAACGATAAGTCGTAAAGACCTGAAACCTTCACCATTGTTAATAAGTGATATATGGCCATCTAAAAATGTCAAGGTCAAAGGTCACTGGTCAAGGTCACCGATGACCTTTTGCCTTGTTATCGCTTTAACTCGTAAACTGTAAGAGATAGATGATCAAATGTATTTGAGAAAATGTTTGTCTCATTGAGGTCTACATTTGACACTGGGGTCCAAAATAATTGGACCATTCATTTTGGACCAATGGCCCAAAAACCATTTTTCGAGGTCAGATTTTAGAGTTTTTTGCCTATATCTCAAAAACTATTAAAGATACAAAGAAACCATAAAAAGGTAAAATGTTCAGCTCAATATGGCCGATAAAATGGAGTCGAGGTCAAAGGTCAGGGTCCT
The DNA here is from genome assembly GCA_002080025.1 of Modiolus philippinarum. Lineage (NCBI taxonomy): Eukaryota > Metazoa > Mollusca > Bivalvia > Mytilida > Modiolidae > Modiolus > Modiolus philippinarum. The sequence continues at coordinate 83,551 of MJUU01042760.1, forward strand.
TAGCAACAACGTTATTTGCCATAAAAGTCCTTAGCAACCATATGCAAAAAGTTTTGTAATGTTGTACAGAGGAAGTAAATGACATTGCCAACCGGAAGTGACTTTCCTGTCCTTAGCAACTAGCTAATTCTTCGAAAAAGTCCTTAGCAACTGTTGAGCAAAAGACTATTAGAGATCAGAACTTTTGTTTACACCACATTTTGAACTGAAATAGACAACAAAATCAAACTTATAATCAGGGTGAAAACTGGTGAAAGACCTCGCAATTGTTCTCTGAACAATTGACTTTTTAATTCTTCTGATTATTGTTATTATTAAGGTCTTTCACCACAAGTGAAAGACCTTATTGTATTTCTTCTGATTATTATTATTATTATTATTATTTTTTTTTTCTGCCGCCCATAGCGAAAAAGTGTCGCGACATATCAGTTCGATACTTGGTACACTTAATCGGCTTTGGAAGGGGACGAAGCCACTGACCCTGTGAAACCGATCTATTTTTAGTAACGGAGTTATCTCCCCGAAGACCGAAAACCTTGTTATCATGTTTGCTCAAAAACCGTAACCGATATCAAAATTCTGATATGGGGAAAATGTTGCATTCATCCTCAGGATGTTTCATTATGCGAAAAAATTTTGGGTCGCGACCCCGGTTACGCGTTTTTGACCCCTAAATATGCAAATTTCTTAAAGTTATCCGATTTTGATAAAATTTGGTTTCCAGGTAGCCTATATAGTCCTAATTACAAATCTTTGGTCAAAATTTTTTTTCATCCGCCATTTTCAAAATGGCCGCCATTCGAAATTTTGTTATCGGGATATCTCGGAAACGATAAAAAATTTATGAAAACATTGTGTTGCAAAAATACTCCTCTCATGAAGATCTACATTTCTGTTTGGTCACAAACAAATTTTCGTCCGCCATTTTCAAAATGGCCGCCATTCGAAATTTTGTTATCGCGATATCTCGGAAACGATAAAAAATTTATGAAAACATTGTGTTGCAAAATTACTCCTCTCATAAAGATCTACATTTCCGCTTGGTCACAAAAATATTTTCGTCCGCCATTTTCAAAATGGCCGCCATTCTAAATTTCGTTATCGCGATATCTCAGAAACAATAAAAAATTTATGAAAACATTGTGTTGCAAAATTACTCCTCTCATTAAGATCTACATTTCTGGATTTCTGGTTGGTCACAAAAAAATTTTCGTCCGCCATTTTCAAAATGGCCGCCACTCGAAATTTTGTTATCGCGATATCTCGGAAACGATAAAAAATTT
>MJUU01042760.1:85398-103427 GCA_002080025.1 Modiolus philippinarum
TACTCCTCTCATTATTATCTCCATTTTATTCAATAGGTGCGAAACTCTGCGAACAACCGTTTTTGAGTTATAGCCCTTGACGCGTTTCGGTAAATCGGTTTTTCGAGAATAACTTTTAAACGCTTACAGATAATATAGTTAACATATATGTTTAAAGTGATCAGTATGGAAAGACCTTCAATTTGAGTACCAGGTTGAAGGTCATCAGTGACCTTTGACTTTGACCTTTGACCTTGTTAGGGGATAAACTCAGAAACTATAATATATAGCTGAAAAACTATATCAGCAAAAATGTTCAACATGTCAAGGGCTCTATTTGTTTCATTTGGACTGAAACTCTGCGATGACTCTCTAAAGAGTTATTGCTCTTGACGCGTTTCGGAAAAGGATTATTTACATATAACTTTTAAACCGTTATAGATAGTATAGTCAAGTAACATATCAAATTAATCAGTAGGAAGAGACCTTCAATTTGAGCACAAGGTCAAAGGTCATCAAGGTCAGAGGTCAAGGTCATAGCCAATTTTTAGGGTTTTTTTCCAGAAAATCTTTACAACAGTAAAAATAGGTGATCAAATATACTGGAGAAAAGGAAATAAATGCAATTATAAACCGGTAGTGACTTTCCTGAAATCATGGTGAAAACTGGTGAAAGACCTTGCAATTGTATTCTGAACAATTGACCTTTTAATTATAATTATTATTATTATTATTATTCTTTCCGCCGCCCCGATGACAAAAAACTACGCGACATATTTCTTTCATACTTAGTGCGATGATTTGGTCTGAGAGTGGGACCTCAAATCTGAGGGCAGCGTACCGGTCTATTTTTAGTAACGGAGTTATCTCCCCAACACCGAAAACCCTTGTTATCGGATAGACTCAAAAACCGTAACCGATATCAAAATTCTGAATGGGGGAAAATGTTCGATATATCATAAGGTTGATTTTTCATGCAAAAGTTTTTTTTTGGGTCGCGACCCCGGTTACGCGTTTTTGACCCCTAAATATGCAAATTTCTCAAAATTATTGGATTTCAACCAAATTTGGTTTCCAGGTAGCTTTTATGGTCCTGATTACAAATCTTGGGTCAAAAATTTTTTTTTTCATCCGCCATTTTCAAAATGGACGCCATTTGAAATTTTGTTATCGCGATAACTCGGAAACGATAAAAAATTTATGAAAACATTATATTGCAAAAAGACTCCTCTCATTGAGATCTACATTTGGTACATTTGAAGGAAAACTCTACGATGAACCGTTTTTGAGTTATAGCCCTTGACGCGTTCCGGTAAATTGTTTTTTGAGAATAACTTTTAAACGCTTAAAGATAATATAGTAAACACATATACTAAAAATGTTCAGTGCGAAGAGACCTTCAATTTGAGTACCAGGTTGAAGGTCATCCGTGACCTTTGACCGTGACCTTTGACCTTGTTATCAGATAAACTCGGAAACCGTAATAGATAGCTGATCAAATGTAAAGAGAAAAATGTTCATCTTCACGAGACGCAACTTTGATACATTTGGCCCGAAGAGATTTGACGACTTTTTATATGAGTTATTGCCCTTTGAAAGATTTTGAGTTTCCGTTAATGCTTTATACTCCCAAACGATAAGTCGTAAAGACCTGAAACCTTAACCATTGTTAATTAGTGATATATGGCCATCTAAAAATGTCAAGGTCAAAGGTAAACGGTCAAGGTCACTGATGACCTTAGGCCTTGTTATCGCTTTAACTCGTAAACCATAAAAGATGGCTGAAAACATGTAATGAGAAAAATGTTCATTGTCATGAGACGAAACTTTGTTACATAGGTCCGAAGAGATTCATCGACTCTTTATATGAGTTATTGCCGTTTGAAAGATTTTGAGTTTCCGTAAATGCTTAATACTCCAAAACGATAAGTCGTAAAGACCTGAAACCTTCACCATTGTTAGTAAGTGATATATTGCCATCTAAAAATGTCAAGGTCAAAGGTCACTGGTCAAGGTCACCGATGACCTTTTGCCTTGTTATCGCTTTAACTCGTAAACTCTAAGAGATAGATGATCAAATGTATTTGAGAAAATGTTTGTCTCATTGAGGTCTACGTTTGACACTGGGTTCCAAAATAATTGGACCATTCATTTTGGACCAATGGCCCAAAAACCATTTTTTGAGGTCAGATTTTAGAGTTTTTTGCCTATATCTCAAAAACTATTGAAGATACAAAGAAACCATAAAAAGATAAAATGTTCAGCTCAATATAGCCGATAAAATGGAGTCAAGGTCAAAGGTCAGGGTCCTTAGCAACAACGTTATTTGCCATAAAAATCCTTAGCAACCATATGCAAAAAGTTTTGTAATGTTGTACAGAGGAAATAAATGACATTGCCAACCGGAAGTGACTTTCCTGTCCTTAGCAACAAGCTAATTCTTCGCAAAAGACTATTAGAGATCAGAACTTTTGTTTACACCACATTTTGAACTGAAATAGACAACAAAATCAAACTCAAACATATAATCAGGGTGAAAACTGGCGAAAGACCTTGCAATTGTTCTCTGAACAATTGACCTTTTAATTATTATTATTATTATTAAGGTCTTTCACCACAGTGAAAGACCTTATTGTTATTCTTCGGATTATTATTAAGGTCTTTCACCACAGTGAAAGACCTTATAGTTATTCTTCTGATTATTATTATTATTATTATTATTATTATTCTTTCCGCCACCCTAATGGCAAGAAAACTACGCGACATTTCACTTCGATACTTTGTGTGGTGATTCGATCTTGGAAGGGGACCTCGAAGCCGCATGCCACATATCGATCTATTTTTAGTAACGGAGTTATCTCCCCGATCACTGTTTATCTTGTGTTCAGATCTCCTCCTACACCGTAACCGATATCAAAATTCTGAATGGGGGAAAATGTTTCTTTCATCCTCAGGATGATTTGTCATGCAAAAAAATTTTTTGGGGTCGCGACCCCGGTTACGCGTTTTTGACCCCTAATTTTGTCGATTTCTCAAAGTTATCGGAATTTGATGAAATTTAGTATCCAGGTAGCTTTAATGACCCTGATTACAAATCTGGGTTCAAAAAAAAATTTTTGTCCGCCATTTGAAATTTTGTGATCGCGATATCTCGGAAACAATAAAAAATTTATGAAAACATTGTGTTGCTAAAATACTCCTCTCATAAAGGTCTTATTGTTGGTTGGTCAAAAAAAAATTTTCGTCCGCCATTTTCAAAATGGCCGCCATTCGAAATTTTGGTATCGCAATATATCGGAAACGATAAAAAATTTATGAAAACGTTACATGGCAAAAATGTTCCTCTCATTGAGATCTACATTTGATTCAATTGAACAAAACTCTGCGACGAACCATTTATGAGTTATAGCCCTTGACGCGTTTCCGTTAATTGTTTTTTTGCGAATAACTTTTAAACGCTTACAGATAATATAGTAAACATATATGTTTAAAGTGATCAGCATGAAAAGACCTTCAATTTGAGTACCAGGTTGAAGGTCATCGGTGACCTTTGACCTTGACATTGACCTTGTTAGCATATAAACTCAATAACCGTAATAGATAGGTAAAAAAGTGTATAAGCAAAAATGTTCAACATATCAAGGGCTACATCCAGGTAGCTTTCATGGTCTTGATTACAAATCTGGGGTCAAAAATTTTTTTAATCCGCCATTTTCAAAATGGCCGCCATTAAAATTTTTGTTTTCGGAATATCTCAAAAACGATAAAAAATTTCTGAAAACATTATATTGGAAAAATGTTCCTCTCATTGAGACCTACATTTGATACATTTACATGGAAACTCTGCGACTTACCGTTTTTGAGTTATAGCCCTTGACGCGTTTTAGTAAATCGTTTTTTGCGAATAACTTTAAACGCTTACAGATAATTTAGTAAACGTGTATATTAAGAGTGATCAGTGCGAAGAGAGCTTCAATTTGAGTACCAGGTTGAAGGTCATTGGTGACCTTTGACCGTGACCTTTGACCTTGTGTGCAGATAAACTCGGAAACCATAATAGATAGCTGAATAAATGTAATGAGAAAAATGTTCATCTTCACTAGACGCAACTTTGTTACATTTGGTCCGAAAAGTTTCGACGACTTTTTATATGAGTTATTGCCCTTTGAAAGATTTTGGGTTTCCGTTAATGCTAAATACTCCCAAACAATAAGTGGTAGAGACCTGAAACCTTCACCATTGTTCATGACAAAACTTGACCTTCAAAATGATGTCAAGGTCAAAGGTGAATTGTGACCTTGACCTTTGACCTTGAACCTTGTAAGTGGATAAACTTAGAAACCGTAATAGATAGCTGATAAAATATATTTGAGAAAATGTTAGTCTTAATGAGATCTACATTTGGTACATTGGGTCCAAAATAATTGTACCATTGGTTTTGGATATAAGGCCCAAAAACCATTTTTCGAGGTCCGATTTTAGGGTTTTTGCTTATATCTCAAAAACTATTAAAAATACAAAGAAACTATTAGAAGATAAAATGTTCCTTTCAATATGGCCGACAAAATGGGGTCAATGTCAAAGGTCAAGGTCCTTAGCAACAACGTCATTTGCCATAAAAGTCCTTAGCAACCATATGCAAAAAGTTTTCTAAAGTTGTAAAGAGAAAATAAATGACATTGCCAACCCGAAGTGACTTTCATGTCCTTAGCAACAAGCTAATTTTTCGAAAAAGTCCTTAGCAACTGTTGAACAAAAAACTAATAAAAGTTAGAACTTTTGTTTACATCACATTTTTGACCGAAATAGACATCAGAATGAAACCAAAACCATATACTCATGGTGAAAACTGGTGAAAGACCTTGCAATTGTTCTCTGAACAATTGACTTTTTAATTATTATTATTATTCTTTTTCATCCGTAACCCCGATGACAAAAAACTACGCGACATCTCGTAACCAAACTTAGAGTGGTAGTTCGGTTCCAGAATGGGACCTCAAAACTCACCCTGCGAACAAATTCTATTTTTAGTAACGGAGTTATCTCCCCAATTAAGGTTTATCTTGTGTTCAGATCTCCTTCGAAACCGTAACCGATATCAAAATTCTGAATGGGGGAAAATGTTCGACTCATCCTCAGAATGATTTGTCATGCGAAAAAAAAAATTTTGGGTCGCGACCCCGGTTACGCGTTTTTGACCCCTTAATATGCAAATTTCTCAAATTTATCGGATTTCCACCAAATTTGGTTTCCAGGAAGCTTTCATGGTACTGACTGCAAATCTGGGGTCAATTTTTTTTTTCATCCGCCATTTTCAAAATGGCCGCCATTCAAAATTTTGTTTTCGGAATATCTCAAAAACGAAAAAAAATTTCTGAAAACATTATATTGGAAAAATGCTCCTCTCATTGAGACCTACATTTGATACATTTACATGGAAACTCTGCAACTTACCGTTTTTGAGTTATAGCCCTTGACGCGTTTCAGTAAATCGTTTTTTGCGAATTACTTTTAAACGCTTACAGATAATACAGTAAACATATATATTTAAAGGAATCAGTGCAAAGAGAGCTTCAATTTGAGTACCAGGTTAAGGTCATCGGTGACCTTTGACCGTGACCTTTAACCTTGTGTGCGGATAAACTCGGAAACCGTAATAGATAGCTGAATAAATGTAATGAGAAAAATGTTCAACTTCATGAGACGCGACTTTGTTACATTTGGTCCGAAAAGTTTCGACGACTTTTTATATGAGTTATTGCCCTTTGAAAGATTTTGAGTTTCCGTTAATGCTAAATACTCCCAAACAACAAGTGGTAGAGACCTGAAACCTTCACCATTGTTCATGACAAGACTTGACCTTTTAAATGATGTCAAGGTCAAAGGTGAATTGTGACCTTGACCTTTGACCTTGAACCTTGTTGGTGGATAAACTCGGAAACTGTAATAGATAGCTGATTAAATGTATTTGAGAAAATGTTAGTCTTAATGAGATCTACATTCGGTACATTGGGTCCAAAATAATTGAACCATTGGTTTTGGATCTAAGGCCCAAAACCCATTTTTCGAGGTCCAATTTTAGGGTTTTTTGCTTATATATCAAAAACTATTTAAGATACAAAGAAACTATAAGAAGATAAAATGTTCTGTTCAATGTGGCCAACAAAATGGGGTCAAGGTCGAAGGCCAAGGTCCTTAGCAACAACGTTATTTGCCATAAAAGTCCTTAGCAACCATAGGCAAAAAGTTTCGTAATGTTGTAAAGAGGAAATGAATGACATTGACAACCGGAAGTGACTCTCCTGTCCATAGCAACAAGCCAATTTTTCGGAAAAGTCCTTAGCAACCGTTGAGCAAAAGCTTAATAAAGATCAGAACTTTTGCTTACAACATATTTTGAACTGAAATAGGCAACAAAATCAAACTCAAACATGTGATCATGGTGAAAACTGGTGAAAGACCTTGCAATTGTTCTCTGAACAATTGACCTTTTAATTATTATTATTATTCTTTCCGCCACCGATGACAAAAAACTATGCGACATATCACTTCGATACTTGGTGAGATGATTCGGTCTTGCATTGGGATTTCGAAACTGAGGGCCACGTATCGATCTATTTTTAGTAACGGAGTTATCTCCCTGAACACTGTTTATCTTGTGTTCAGATCTCCTCGTAAACCGTAACAGATATCAAAATTCTGAATGAGGGAAAATGTTCGATTCATCCTCAGGATGATTTGTCATGCAAAAAAAATTTTTTGGGTCGCGACCCCGGTTACGCGTTTTTGACCCCTAAATATGCAAATTTCTCAAAGTTATCGGATTTCCACCAAATTTGGCTGCCAGGAACCTTAATGGTCCTAATCACAAATCTGGGTCCAAAAATTTTTTTCGTCCGCCATTTTCAAAATGGCGGCCATTTGAAATTTTGTCACCGGAATATCTCGGAAACGATAAAAAATTTCTGAAAGCATTATATTGCAAAAATACTCCTCTCATTGATATCTCTATTTTATTCAATAGGCGCGAAACTGTGCGATGAACCGTTTTTGAGTTATAGCCCTTGACGGGTTTCGGTAAATCGGTTCTTCACAAATAACTTTTAAACGCTTACAGATAATATAGTAAACATTCATATTTAAAGTGATCAGTGCGAAGAGAGCTTTAATTTGAGTACCAGCTTGAAGGTCATCGGTGACCTTTGACCGTGACCTTTGACCTTGTCAAGGGATAAACTCAGAAACCATTATAGATAGCTGAAAAAGTAAATCATAAAAAACGTTCAACATATCAAGGTCTACATGTGTTTCATTTAGACCAAAACTCTCCGATGACTCCCTAAAGAGTTATTGCCCTTTAAGCGTTTCAGAAAATGGTTTTTTACATATAAGTTTTAAACCGTCAGAGATAGTATAGTCAAGTAACATATCAAATTAATCAGTAAGAAGAGACATTCAATGTGAGCACAAGGTCAAAGGTCATCAAGGTCAGAGGTCAAGGTCATAGCCTTTTTTAGGTTTTTTCCTTAGCAACCATTGAGAAAAAACAGAATATCTTCAGTTCTTTTGATTAAATCACATTTTTTTTTACCAAAATAGACAACAACATCAAACTCAAACATCAAATGGTGAAAACTGGTGAAAGATCATGCAATTGTTCTTTGAACAATTGTCCTTTTAATTATTATTATTAAGGTCTTTCACCACAGTGAAAGACCTTATAGTAATTCTTCTGATTATTATTATTATTATTATTTTTATTATTATTCTTTCCGCCACCGATGACAAAAAACTGCGCGACATATCACTTCGATACTTGGTGAGATGATTCGGTCTTACTTTGGGATTTCGAAACTGAGGACCAGGTTTCAATCTATTTTTAGTAACAGAGTTATCTCCCCGAACACTGTTTATCTTGTGTTCAGATCTCCTCGTAAACCGTAACGGATATCAAAATTCTGAATGGGGAAAAATGTTTGATTCATCCTCAGGATGATTTGTCATGCAAAAAAATTTTTTTGGGTAGCGACCCCGGTTACGCGTTTTTGACCCCTAATTATGCAAATTTCTCAAAGTTATCGGATTTCCACCAAATTTGGTTTCAAGGTAGCTTTTATGGTCCTGATTACAAATCCGAGGTCAAAATTTTTTTTCGTCCGCCATTTTCAAAATGGCCACCATTTGAAATTTTGTTATCGCGGTATCTCGGAAACAAGAAAAAATTTCTGAAAACATTATATTGCAAAAAGACTCGTCTCAATGAGATCTACATTTAATTCAATAGAACGAAAACTGTGCGATGAACTGTTTCTGAGTTATAGCCCTTGACGCGTTTTGGTAAAACGGTTTTTCGCGAATAACTTTAAAACGCTTACAGATAATATAGTAAACATATATGTTTAAAGTGATCAGTAAGAAAAGACCTTCAATTTGAGTACCAGGTTGAAGGTCATTGGTGACCTTTGACCTTGACCTTTGACCTTGCTAGGGGATAAACTCCGAAACCATAAAAGATAGCTGAAAAAGTGTATCAGCAAAAATGTTCAGCATGTCAAGGACTATATCTGTTTCATTGGACCGAAACTCTCCGATGACTCCGTAAAGAGTTATTGCTCTTGACGTGTTTCGGAAAATGGTTTTTCACATATAAGTTTTAAACCGTTACAGATAGTATAGTCAAGTAACATATCAAATTAATCAGTAAGAAGAGGCCTTCATTTTGAGCACAAGGTCAGAGGTCATCAATGTCAGAAGTCAAGGTCATAGCCAATTTTGGGGGATTTTTTCAGTAAAATCACCAAAAAGGTAAGAGATATTAGGTGATTAAATGTAGTTTAAAAAGTTCAGAACTCTTGTTTACATCATATTTTTGACTAAAATCGACAATAAAATAAAAAAAAAATAACATGTAATCATGACGAAAACTGGTGAAAGACCTTGCAATTGTTCTCTGAACAATTGACTTTTTAATTATTATTATTATTCTTTCCGCCACCGATGAGAAAAAAACTACGCGACATATCACTTTGTTACTTGGTGAGATGATTCGGTCTTACATTGGGATTTTAAAACTGAGGGCCACGTATCGATCTATTTTTAGTAACAGAGTTATCTTCCCGGACACTGTTTATCTTGTGTTCAGATCTCCTCGTAAACCGTAACAGATATCAAAATTCTGAATGAGGGAAAATGTTCGATTCATCCTAAGGATGATTTGTCATGCAAAAAAATTTTTTTAGGACGCGACCCCGGTTACGCGTTTTTGACCCCTAAATATGCAAATTTCTCAAAGTTATCGAATTTCCACCAAATTTGGTTTCCATGTAGCTTTCATGGTCCTGATCACAAATCTGGGGTCAAAAAATTTTTTCGTCCGCCATTTTCAAAATGGCGGCCATTTGAAATTTTGTTACCGGAATATCTCAGAAACGATAAAAAATTTCTGAAAACATTTTATTGCAAAAATACTCCTCTCAATGATATCTCAATTTTATTCAATAGGCGCGAAACTCTGCGATCAACCATTTTTGAGTTATAGCCCCTGACGGGTTTCGGTAAATCTGTTTTTCGCGAATAACTTTTAAATGCTTACAGATAATATAGTAAAAATTTATATTTAAAGTGATCAGTGCGAAGAGAGCTTTAATTTGAGTACCAGGTTGAAGGTCATCGGTGACCTTTGACCTTGACGTTTGACCTTTTTAGGGGATAAACTCAGAAACCATTATAGATAGCTGTCTATTTTTAGTAACAGAGTTATCTGCCCGACACCGAAAACCCTTGTGTTCAGATCTCCTCCGAAACCGTGACCGATATCAAAATTCTGAATGGGGGAAAATGTTTGATTCAGCGTAAGGAGGATTTATCACGCAAAAATTTTTTTTTGGGTCGCGACCCCGGTTACGCGTTTTTGACCCCTTAATATGCAAAGTTATCAGATTTACACCAAATTTGGTCTCCAGGTAGCTTTCATGATCCTGATTGCAGATTTGGGGTCAAAAAAAAATTTTTTGTCCGCCATTTTCAAAATGGCCGCCATTCAAATTTTTGTTTTCGGAATATCTCGAAAACGATAAATAATTTCTGAAAATATTATATTGCAAAAATACTCCTCTGATTGAGATATACATTTTATTCAATAGGTGTGAAACTCTGCGGTGAACCGTTTTTAAGTTATAGCCCTTGACGCATTTCGGTCAATCATTTTTTCGTGAATAACTTTTAAACGCTTACAGATAATATAGTAAACATATATATTTAAAGTGATCAGTGTGAAAAGATCTCCAATTTAAGTACCAGGTTGAAGGTCATCGATGACCTTTGACCTTGACCTTTGACCTTATTAGGGGATAATCTCAGAAACCATAATAGATAGCTGAAAAAGTACAGAAGCAAAAATGTACAACTAATGAACGGCTACATTTGTGTCAATTGGACCAAAACTCTCAGATGACTCCCTAAAGAGTTATTGCCCTTGATGCATTTCGGAAATTGGTTTTCTACATATACCTTTGAAACGGTTACAGATAGTATAGTCAAGTAACATATCAAATTAATCAGTAAGAAGAGACTTTCAATTTGAGCACAAGGTCAAAGGTCATCAAGGTCAGAGTTCAAGGTCATAGCTAATTTTTAGTTTTTTTTCAGTAATTTGTCATAAAAGTCCTTATCAACAATACCTGAAAAGTTTTGTAATGATGTGAAAAGGAAATAAATCAATTACCAACCGGAAGTGACTTTCATGAAATCATGGTGAAAACTGGTGAAAGACCTTGCAATTGTTCTCTGAACAATTGACCTTTCAATTAAGGTCTTTCACCACAGTGAAAGACCTAATTGTAATTCTTCTGATTATTATTATTCTTTTTCTTCCGTAACCCCTCCGGGCAGCTGAACTACACAACATATCCTTACGAAACTTACTGTGATATATCGGTCTGACAATAGGACCTCAAATCAGAAACCGGTATGCCGATCTATTTTTAGTAACGGAGTTATCTGCCCGACACCGAAAAGTCTTGTGTTCAGATCTCCTCCAAAACTGTAACCGATATCAAAATTCTGCATGGGGGAAAATGTTTGATTCAGCGTAAGGAAGATTTATCACGCAAAAAAATTTTTTTGGGTCACGACCCCGGTTACGCGTTTTTGACCCCTTAATATGCAAATTTTTCAAAGTTATCGGATTTCCACCAAATTTGGTTTCCTGGTAGCTTTTATGCTCCTGAGTAAAAATCTTGGGTCAAAAAATTTTTTTCGTCCGCCATTTTCAAAATGGCCGCCATTCAATTCTTGTTTTTGGAATATCGCGGAAACGATAAAAAATTTCTGAAAACATTTTATTGGAAAAATGCTCCTCTCATTGAAATCTACATTTGGTACATTTGCATGAAAACTCTTGGACTTACCGTTTTTGAGTTATAGCCCTTGACGCGTTTCGGTTCATCGGTTTTTCGCGAATAACTTTTAAACCTTTACAGATAGTATAGTCAAGTTGCATATCAAATTGATCAGTAAGAAGAGACCTACAATTTGAGTCCAACATCTAAGGTCATCAAGGTCAAAGGTCAAGGTCATAGCCAAATTTTGGTCTTTTTAAGGTAAAATATCCAAAATGATAAGAGATAGATGATTAAATACATTGGAGAAAATGTAAATACCATTGAGATCTACATATTTCTTATTGGATCCAACACTTTTGAACCAATGGTTTGGACCTATTGCCCAAAAACCATTTTTTGAGGTCTAATTTTAGGGTTTTTTGGTTATATCGCAAAACTATAAAAGATACAAAGAAACTATAAGGAGATAAAATGCTCAGTTCAATAAGGCCGACAAAATGGGGTCAAGGTCAAAGGTCAAGGTCCTAAGCAACAACGTTATTTACCATAAAAGTCTAAGCAATCATATGCAAAAAGTTTTGTAATGTTGTAAAGAGGAAATAAATGACATTGCTAACCGGAAGTGACTTTCATTTCCTTAGCAACAACATTATTTTTCGAAAAAATCCTTAGCAACCGTTGAGCAAAAGACTAATAAAGGTCAAAACTTTTGTTTCAATAATTTTAGACGGAATTAGTCATCAAAATCATACCCAACTATGTAATCATGGTGAAAACTGGTGAAAGACCTTGCAATTGTTCTCTGAACAATTTTCTTTTTAATTATTATTCTTCCGTAAGGTCTCTGTAAGGAAAACCTTTTGACGTATCATTACGAAACTTCGCGTACTAACTGGAAGTTGAAAATTCTCTTTCGAAATTAGGGTACGGATGAAATCTATTTTTAGTAACAGAGTTATCACCCCAACCACTGTTTTTGTTGTTAGCAGATAGACTCAGAAACCGTAACCGATATAAAAAATCTGAGGTGGGGAAAATGTTTCATTCATCCTCAGGATGATTTATCATGCAAAAAAATTTTTGGGGTCGCGACCCCGGTTACGCGTTTTTGACCCCTAATTTTGTCGATTTTTCAAAGTCGTCGGATTTTGATGAAATTTGGTATCCGGGTTGCTTAAATGATCCTAATTACAAATCTGGGGTCAAAAAAAAATTTCGTCTGCCATTTTAAAAATGGCCGCCATTTGAAATTTTGTTACGGCGATATCTCGGAAACGATAAAAAATTTATGATAACATTATATTGCAAAAATGTTCCTCTCATTGAGATCTACATTTAATTCAAAACAGTATGACAAACGGTTTTTGAATTATAGCCCTTGAAGCGTTTTGTTAAATCGGTTTTTTGCGAATAACTTTTAAACGCTTACAGATAATATAGTAAACATATATGTTTAAAGTGATCAGCATGAAAAGACCTTCAATTTGAGTACCAGGTTGAAGGTGATCGGTGACCTTTGACCTTGACCTTTGACCTTGTTAGCATATAAACTCAAAAACCGTAAGAAATGACTGAAAAATTATATCAGCAAAAATGTTCATCACGTCAAGGGCTACATTTGTTTCATTTGGACCGAAGCTCTCCGATGACTCCCCAAAGAGTTATTGCCCTTGACGCGTTTCAGAAAGCGGTTTTTGCGTATAACTTTTAAACCTTTACAGATAGTATCGTCATGTAACATATCAAAATAATAAGTGAGAAGAGACCTACAATTTGAGCCCAAGGTCAAAGGTCACCAAGGTCATGGGTCAAGGTCATAGCCAATTTTTTGTCTTTTTATTATAAAAACAGTCTTTTAAAACTGTTAGAAATTTAAAATCAAATGTATTGGACACAATGTGCATCTCAACAAGAAGATTTCAAACATAAGACGTAACAAAACATTACATTGACCGGGAAAGACCTTGCAATTGTTCTCTGAACAATTCTCCTTTTAATTATTAAGGTCTTTCACCACAGTGAAAGACCTTACTGATATTCTTCGGATTATTATTATTTTTTTTTTATTCTTTTTCTTCCGCCGCAACCGCTGTAAAAAAACTATGCGACATATCATTTCGACTCTTGGTGTCATGAATGGATATCACTGCGGGACTTCAAAACTCAGTCAAGCATATCGATCTATTTTTAGTAACGGATTTATCTCCCCTAATACGGTTTATCTTGTTAGCAGATCTCCTCATAAACCGTAACCGATATCAAAATTCTGAATGGGAGAAAATGTTTGATTCATCCTCAGGATGATTAATCACGCAAAAAAAAATTTTTGGGTCGCGACCCCGGTTATGCGTTTTTGACCCCTCAATATGCAAATTTCTCAAAGTTGTCTGAATTCCACCAAATTTGGTTTCCAGGTAGCTCTCATGGTCCTGATTACAAATATGGTTTCAAAATTTTTTTTTCGGCCGCCATTTTCAAAATGGCCGCCATTTGAAATTTTGTTATCGCAATATCTCGGAAACGATAAAAAATTTCTGAATACATTATATTGCAAAAATACTCCTCTCATTGAGATCTACATTTGATTCAATAGAACAAAAACTCTGCGACAAACCGTTTTTGAGTTATAGCCCTTGACGCGTTTCGGTAAATCGGTTTTTTTCGAATAATTTTTAAACGCTTACAGATAATATAGTAAACATATATATTTAAAGTGATCAGTGTGAAAAGAGCTTCAATTTGAGTACCAGGTTGAAGGTCATCGGTGACCTTTGACCGTGACCTTTGACCTTGTTAGCGAATAAACTCGGAAACTGTAACAGATAGCTGATTAAATGTAATGGGAAAAATGTTCATCTTCACGAGACGCAACTTTGTTACTTTTGGTCCAAGGAGATTCGACGACTCTTTGTATGAGTTATTGCCCTTTGAAAGATTTTGTGTTTCATTATTGCTAAATACTACCAAACGATAAGTGGTAGAGACCTGATACCTTCACCAATGTTGATGGCAAGACTTGACCTTTCAAATGTTGTCAAGGTCAAAGGTGAATTATGACCTTGACCTTTGACCTTGAACCTTGATAGTGGATAAACTCGAAAACTGTAATAGATAGCTGATTAAATAAATTGGAGAAAATGTTAGCCTTATTAAGATCTACATTTGGTACATTGGGTCCAAAATAATCGGGCCGTGGGTTTTGGACATACGGCCCAAAAACCATTTTTCGAGGTCCGATTTTAGGGTTTTTTGCTTATATCTCAAAAACTATTAAAGATACAATTAAACTATAAGAAGATGAATTGTTCAGTTCAATATGGCCGACAAAATAGGGTCAAGGTCAAAGGTCAGGGTCCTTAGCAACAACGTTATTTGCCATGAAAGTCCTTAGGAACCATATGCAAAAAGTTTTGTAATGTTGTAAAGAGGAAATAAATGACATTGCCAACCGGAGGTGACTTTCATGTCCTTAGCAACAAGCTTATTTTTCGAAAAATGCCTTAGCAACCGTTGAGCAAAAGACTAATAAAGGTCAGAACTTTTGTTTACATCACATTTTTGACCGAAATAGACAACAAAATCAAACTCAAACATGTAATGATGGTGAAACTGGTGAAAGACCTTGCAATTGTTCTCTGAACAATTGACTTTTTAATTTTTATTCTTTTTCTTCCGCCACAAATCGCTGTCCAAAAACTACGCGACTTATCATTTCGATACTTGGTATGATGAATCGACATCATTGTGGGATCTCAAGACCGACGCAACCATATCGGTCTATTTATAGTAACGGAGTTATGTGCCCGACACCGAAAAACCTTGTTAGCAGATCTCCTCCGACACCATAACTGATATCAAAATTCTGAATGGGGGAAAATGTTCGATTTATCCTACGGATGATTTATCATGCAAAAAAATTTTTTTGGGTCGCAACCCCGGTTACGCGTTTTTGACCCCTAAATATGCAAATTTCCCAAAGTTATTGGATTTTGATGAAATTTGGCTTCCAGGTAGCTTTGATGGTCCTGATTACAAATCCGGGGTCAAAAAATTTTTTTCGTCCGCCATTTTCAAAATGGCGGCCATTTCAAATTTTGTTTTCGTCATATCTCGTAAACGATAAAAAATCTCTGAAAACATTTTATTGCAAAAATGTTCTTCTCATTGAGATCTACATTTTATTTAATTGATGCGAAACACTGCGATGAACGGGTTTTGAGTTATAGCCCTTGACACGTTTCCGTAAATGGGTTTTTTGCGAATAACTTTTAAATGCTTACAGATAATACAGTAAACATATATGTTTAAAGTGATCAGTAAGAAAATACCTTCAATTTGAGTACCAGGTTGAAGGTCATCGGTGACCTTTGACCTTGATCTCTGACCTTGTTAGGGGATAAACTCAGAAACCATAAAAGATAGCTGAAAAAGTATATCAGCAAAAATGTTCAGCATGTCAAGGGCTATATTTGTTTCATTTGGACCGAAGCTCTCCGATGACTCCCTAGAGAGTTATTGCTCTTGACTCGTTTCGGAAAATGGGTTTTCACATATAAGTTCTAAACTGTTACAGATAGTATAGTCAAGTAACATATCAAATTACTCAGTAAGAAGAGACCTTCATTTTGAGCACAAGGTCAGAAGTCAAGGTCATAGCCAATTTTGGGGATTTTTTCAGTAAAATCACCAAAAAAGGTAAGAGATAGGTGATTAAATGAAGTTGAAAAAGTTTAAAACTCTTTTTTACATCATATTTTCGACAAGGATTGACAATAAAATCAAGATAATAACATGTAATCATGATGAAAACTGGTGAAAGTCCTCGCAATTGTTCTCTGAACAGTTGACTTCTTAATTATTATTATTTTTCTTTTTCTTCCGTAAGGTCTCTGTACGGAAAACCTTTTGACGTATCATTACGAAACTTCGCGTACTAACTGGAAGTTGAAAATTCTCTCTCGAAATTAGGGTACGGATGAAATCTATTTTTAGTAACAGAGTTATCTCCCCAACCATTGTTTTTGTTGTTAGCAGATAGACTCAGAAACCGTAACCGATATAAAAAATCTGAGGTGGGGAAAATGTTTCATTCATCCTCAGGATGATTTATCATGCAAAAAAATTTTTGGGGTCGCGACCCCGGTTACGCGTTTTTGACCCCTAATTTTGTCGATTTTTCAAAGTTGTCGGATTTTGATGAAATTTGGTATCCAGGTTGCTTAAATGATCCTAATTACAAATCTGGGGTCAAAAAAAATTTTCGTCCGCCATTTTAAAAATGGCCGCCATTTGAAATTTTGTTATCGCGGTATCTAGGAAACGATAAAAAATTTATGATACTATTATATTGCAAAAATGTTCCTCTCATTGAGATCTACATTTAATTCAATAGAAAGAAAACAGTGCAACAAACGGTTTTTGAGTTATAGCCCTTGACGCGTTTTGTTAAATCTTTTTTTTGCGAATAACTTTTAAACGCTTACAGATAATATAGTAAACATATATGTTTAAAGTGATCAGCATGAAAAGACCTTCAATTTGAGTACCAGGTTGAAGGTGATCGGTGACCTTTGACCTTGACCTTTGACCTTGTTAGCATATAAACTCAAAAACCGTAAGAGATGGCTGAAAAATTATATCAGCAAAAATGTTCATCACGTCAAGGGCTGCATTTGTTTCATTTGGACCGAAGCTCTCCGATGACTCCCCAAAGAGTTATTGTCCTTGACGCGTTTCAGAAAGCGGTTTTTGCGTATAACTTTTAAACCTTTACAGATAGTATTGTCATGTAACATATCAAATTAATCAGTGAGAAGAGACCTACAATTTGAGCCCAAGGTCAAAGGTCACCAAGGTTATGGGTCAAGGTCATAGCCAATTTTTTGTCTTTTTATTATAAAAACAGTCTTTTAAAACTGTTAGAAATTGAAAATCAAATGTATTGGACACAATGTGCATCTCAACAAGAAGATTTCAAACATAAGACGTAACAAAACATTACATTGACCGGGAAAGACCTTGCAATTGTTCTCTGAACAATTGTCCTTTTAATTAAGGTCTTTCCCTTTCCGGGAAAAGACCTTATAGTAATTCTTCTGATTATTATTATTATTATTTTTATTATTATTATTATTATTCTTCCGTAAGGTCTCTGTACGGAAAAACTTTTGACGTATCATTTCGAAACTTCGCGAACTAACTGGAAGTTAGAAATTCTCTTCCGAAACCAGGTCATGGACGAAATATATTTTTAGTAACAGAGTTATCTCCCCGACTGCGGTTTTTCTTGTTATCAGGTAAACTCAGAAACCGTAACTGATATCAAAATTCTGAATGGGGGAAAATGTTTCTTTCATCCTCAGGATGATTTGTCATGCAAAAATTTTTTTTGGGGTCGCGACCCCGGTTATGCGTTTGGACCCCTAATTTTGTTGATTTCTCAAGGTTATCGGAATTTGATGAAATTTGGTATTCAGGTAGCCTTAATGACCCTAATTACAAATCTGGGGTAAAAAAATTTTTGTCCGCCATTTTCAAAATTGCCGCCATTCGAAATTTTGTTATCGCGATATCTCGGACACGATAAACAATTTATGAAAACATTGTATAGCAAAAATACTTCTCTCATTAAGATCTACATTTCTGGTTGGTCAAAAAAAAATTTTCGTCCGCCATTTTCAAAATGGCCGCCATTCGAAATTTTGTTAT
>MJUU01042761.1:4689-15761 GCA_002080025.1 Modiolus philippinarum
ATTGCAAATCTAGCAGTTAGTGCAAAACTTTTCTTATACACATAAGTGTGTTTAAAATTCCAATATAACTAAATATAAATAATTAAAACTGTCTTGTAAAACTTTTAGTCATTACAAATGCACCGATCAGAGTGAAATTTTCCTTTTAAAAAAAATACACATTATTTTGTTTAGAACTCCATGAAAATGGTAAATTTTGATGCATAACACCCGTCAATGTAGCAGTTCCTTTTTAACTTTATTTTAATAAAGACTCCATGAAAATGAAAAAAAAAAAATGTTAATCAAGCAAAAAGATTGATCTCTTGCAATGATGTACCGATCGTGTGTGCACTGGGTGAAACGAATCTTTATTTCGCAAAATCTTTAACCCGAGATATCGCGTGATATATGGACGAATCTGGACGCGAGTTGGACGAATAGGGTTCTCGTCATCCGTCACGTTTCGCGTCAATTGACGGGTTGGACGAATAACAAGTCGTCACGTTAATTGACTGATCGCTTACTGCTCCCTGTCTATTTTCCATTGGCAGTAAAAACTTGTCCCCCCTCCCTTTTCCTATGTTTGTTTAACTTATGACCATCTGAAAGTAAAATACCGACGTTACTGCGCATTTCAACATTTCATTTCTCATCAGTGCATTTCAAAGCAAAACATTTGGAAATCCATATACAAAACTATGTGTAAAACGTTAAAATCAGATATTACAAAGTTTCCAAATAAATCAGTTTTTGGAATTGATAATACTTATTTCGTCTGGATATAGCTGAAATATTGTTCGCTGGTCGTAAACACTCTTAATTAATGAATCTATCGATCAAAACAATGAAAAAATGGCGAATTAAATTGACAAAATGATCTATAGAGCTTGAAATGACAAATTCTTTATCTGCTATAAATATAAAGAAAAATATGTTTATAAATGTCATCATTTCCATTGCAGAGTCATATTTACAGGAGTAATTCACACCCAAAATATTACTTTCTCTCATTTGTTTTGTATACGGGAAAAAATATCGGTATACGGATGAAATGGACTTGTTAATGCTGGAATACTGACACCATTGAAGAAGGGTAAACAGGTCTGCAGTTTTTAACTTTGAATACTCATTTGTGTCCTGCACAGGCCAGTATGCGCTTGTCAAAAACTCTTAAAATTTAACTAATGAATGGCTGTAACTTGTCATTGTTAGGGAAATAAAAAGTATCTACCGTATAGCATTGATAGAAAAATTCTCATTCCTTGAAATGTTTAAAAATTATTGATAATAATAATCAGGCATTTAACTGTATCATAAAGATCTTAATGTTCAAATATTTGTGGCATTATATATGTAATAGTTTGATATAAGATCCTCTGGAGTTATCAATATTGATACTTGGTAACTATTTGTATCCGTATTACTTACATCAGTTTAAGGACGACACAGGAGATAACACTTATATGCGCATAAAATATATTTTATAGAGAATGCAATTGCAACAATAATCTCAGAACCTGAATCGGTTTTCAGGGGCTCTGGCTACAGAGCTGCCGGGCGCGTCCCCAGGTGGTGGATAGGGGAATGCCCTGTCTATGCGAGGTAGTCAGTGGGAATCTCGTTAATCCATACATGCGCGTCACTATTTAGATGACCATGCATTTGGCTATAAAATTGGTAATACCAACAGACTGATTTCTACTACCGATGCCAGTATCTCGTTCCTTTCCAACGCAAGAGTAGCTACCTTCATCACTGCTGAATCAGTTGCACACTGATCACGGCATGTAGAAAAATACTACGGTCAATGGCTCGGAGGAAGTATTAGTCTATTGCTTTTCTCGAATTCTGTCGAGTACAAGTCATATCCAGCGGTTAATATCCCTGCGAAGCACAGGATATACGCATTCGAACGGACGATTCGGTCGTTAAGACACCAGAGGTATACCACGAGACATATCCACCATCTAGCGCAACGGAAGTTTATGTCGCTCAAAGATTCTCAAGTGTCGTGCCCCTATGTCCGGAAACATTGCAACGCCAGGCATGGTTGGTAGAAGCAGTTTTCACAAGGCATAGCAGAGATTTCCCAGTCTGTTGCTAGGAGATCTAACTTGACTAAGACCATTGCTACTTCCTGCTGACAGTCTGTCATGTCCTCCGTACCCAGACCGCCGTATGGTACGGTAAGCACGGTAAACTTCCAACGTTCCAGTGCCGACTCGCATGCTCGGGGGTTTCCGTTCTGATATTGCCAAACCCCGCACTCCCCTACTTTCTACTCGGCGGGCGATCACACCAAACCCGTTCAACCACATAGCTCTCTACTAAATCTAATCTAAAATAGCGGGGATGGCGATCTCGACGTGGCCGTTCAACCACAGCCTAGGAACGTAGGAGTGCCTGATCTGACGACCAGGACGGTCCGAGATGGCTTCTAAACAATATGGGACCAGCATAGCTAAACGGCTTATCGGACACCAGTCTTGGGGCGTATCGATGTCCGTTAGCCTGCATGTTGCTACTTGAGGGTTTTAACAACCCCAGACGAAACCCGCTATGCACATTGTATGGTGCAGTTTCCCAACCCTCACCTGAGGTGGACATTCGAGAGTCATAGTTACACCCGCCGTTTACCCGCGCTTGGTTGAATTTCTTCACTTTGACATTCAGAGTACTATAGTCTATAAAAAATAGGCTAAAAATTTGGCAGGGGTTATAATCTAGGTGATGCATATTGCTGATAGCTGCATGGAGTCAAAACAGTCTCTTTCAAAAAAAAAGAAAAACTCTGAACGGGGGTTCCCCTTAATATGTTTTTTTTCCTTAATATTGTGAAATCGTGGAAGTATGTATCAGAATATTTTTTTCCTAAATATTTCAGTTTCTAGTTTGGTTTCCAAGGCAACCAAAAGCTGCACTATCCATAACATCTCATTTCAGACCACCTTAATAAATTGGGCAAGGGTTCCCCTAATAAACCATGTAATACATATAGCTGAAATCCAACCCCCCTTTAAAAATGGCAAGGATATAATCTAGTTGATACATATTTCTAAAATTGTGAAGAAAAATATGAAGCAGAATGCATGTGACACTGTATAATATTTTAGCGACAATTCCAGCTTACATCAATAGTCCTAGCTGTGAAGATTATCAGTATTATAACTCTGTCACTTGAAAATGTGATGACTGCGAGTCCTACAAAAGAAATCAAGTAATTTCTCCCAAATGTTCTGAATTTAATAACACAGTGTAAATAAGTCTGGAAAATCTACATGATCTTGGCCATCTTTTAGAAAATGAATCGTACATATTTTTCACAGCTTGAATTTTATTTTGATAAGTTTCCTAAAAAGAGAAATAACCACGATAAAACGTCAACAAAAAAAGGAAACATTTATCTCTACAAGTGCCTGACACAAAGTAAACATTTTAAACTAGAAAATGTTGTCTTATTTCAGAGTTGTTGGTTGTGCTTTCTATTTTTCTTTTGTTATTCCTCTGGAAAAGAAAAAGGTTAACACTAAAAGAATACACCAAAGCAAGCAAGCAATGGATGGAGAAATTGGAAATAGATATGTTACATTCCATAGCAGGGTATCCGAACCTTCATCTCATGATGAGGAAGACATACTATGTTCCTCGTATTAAGCGCCCAGGGCGCTTAAAAATTGAAAATGGGAACGCTAAGTAAGTACGACAAAAACTGTCCAAAAGGGGGCGCTAATTGCGAATATCGTTCACATTTTTCCTGACTAAACGATGCAAACATCAGGTTATTAACACATAAACAACGACAGGTATGTTCTTCAACGGCTACACCTTTAACTAGTACTAAAGGCGGCAATTTTGTTCTATCTCCCATTGAAGCTAAGCAAACAGTGAGTCTTGATTTTTCATGACAAGTAGATCCCATTGCCCTTCTCTTCTAAAGTGTATATTCACCTGGCATATCTATCCAAATCTGGGTGTCGTCCATATTTCCGATCATACCTAGCGGATATTCCTTTCTTTTCCACATTTTAATTACGAACTTGAGAAATCCCTGCATTCTATCCCCTAAAATTTCTTCGTTATTTTTTTGTTTTGTTTTGTTTTGTTTTTGGTTTTTTTTTGTTTTTTTTTGGGGGGGGGGCAATATGCGTTTGCCTTCTGAGTGAAATATTTCTTTTCATGAAACATCAAACGCCAGTTGCAACTTCCTTTGAACGACTGATCCCCCTCCTCTTAGTGCAACCTCCTTGCTTCTTATTTAAGAGTGTACATCAATTATAGTGAGCGGGTGCGACACTTTGCGTATTTGGGGAAATCCAACTTAACAGAACACGTGCTTTGAAAATGTCCGGACTCTATGAACATTCTGCATCAGTACGGGGATATCATGTTTACAAAAGTGTTTGGATGCCATTCATAGGAGAATATTAAGAGACAGAAAGGGAAGAAAATAACAGTTGCGATAAATTTTCCGTGACCGTTGAGAAAAAAGAAAAAATTCTGGGTCATATACCGAGGGAATTAGCAAAATTGTATTTTTTTCATTAAACACGGCGGTAGAGTGACAGTTATCGTCGATAAATATAGGCATTCTGAAGTGGCAGGAAGACTTGAAATTTTGTATTGTCTTATATTTCATGGAAGTATGACAATTATGAACAGATTAACAACTGTGCTGCAGTGAACGTAGTACACTATTTAGGGGGGCGCTTAACGATTTAAAACGAAATTAAGGTAGGGCCGCTTATAGCGGCAGGGGCTTTTAGTACGAGGAATACGGTAAGTGGACTGTTGTCACTGGCACCAATAACAGGATGTTGTGTGATAGATCAAAATCACAGTAAAGGAAGATGTGCGCCTGCAATATCTGTCTAACGGTTCTATCTGTAGGTTGTAGAACGTTTTTTCGCGGAAAATACGCTACAACAGAATATGTCAGATAAATTTTTCGTGTTTTTTTGTTGAAAAAGAATTTTTTCTTTTACAAAAAAGTTTATTATTTATCTAGTTGACTGTCAAGTATGTCTATATCCGTAATTGTGAATTAGTTGGCCCGCGAGAGCTGATTTCGTGTAATTATTGCCACTACATTGCGTTACAAAATATTTTTTCCTCCGTTTTACATGAAAAGCTGAACTTACATCGCTCGCACTTCTTCAGGCAACTATACAGGATAATTCTTATTTTTGTGCCAGATTTGAACAGCATTTGTAGCTGCATTGCCAAGAAAATCGTTTTTTTTTTTTTTGTTTTTTTTTTTATGAATTATATAGGCTGTTTAAAGTATTTTTTATCACATACTGTAAGTCTTTCTTGTATGCTGTTTAACTAATATATAACCGCACAGTATGTGAAAAACACGGCAAAAATTAATTTTAAGGACATTTCAGCTATTTGCCATAATCAATGAAGGGATATTTAGACATGCGCAGACTCTGAAGCTGCATGCTGCATCCCTTCCGGTAGAGTTGATGGTGACAGGCCAGACGCTTGCTGACAACCGAGAAGACTGATCTAGGATTAAAAGATTTCAAGATGCATGTGAAACTGTTTATAGTTTAGTGACATTGATATTTGTGACAATCCCTGCTTACATCAATAGTCCTAGCTGTGAAGATTATCAGTATTATTACTCTGTCACTTCAAAATGTGATGACTGCGAGTCCTACAAAAAAAAATCAAGTAATTTCTTCCAAATGTTCTGAATTTAATAACACAGTGTGCATAAGTCTGGAAAATCTACATGATCGAAGCCATCTTTCAGAAAATGAATCCGTACATATTTTTCACAGCTTGAATTTTATTTTGATAAGTTTCCTGAAAAGGGAAATAACCACGATAAACTGTAACATCTGGTGAACTGATGTATAATATGGATAATAATGGATGGTCTCTTGGTGACAATGAATAAAACCAGTCACCAGGTGAGCGATACCAGGTGAGTTAAAGAATTAAAATTAGGTGAATTCAAAAGGATCAATTTCTTTCTCTTTCACTTGCTCGATATTTTGTTTTTCTACCACGGGTGATTGGTTTTGGTTGTTTGACTTGTACATATATAATAATCCTAATCCACCTACTACTAGGTCCATGTTCGTCAATGTATAACAAAAGGTCAAGGTATGAAGCAGAATCGGGTGTATCGGTTGTCTCTTTAATTTCAAGTTCATTGGGGTAGATACGATGTAAATATTCTTTAAACCTTGGGTTATTAAGAGAAAGTACATCGTCTTTATATCTGAAGCTGAAATTAAAAGTCTGGGCAAGTTGTTTTTGTTTCTGTTGTATCAGCCCTTGTAAAAACTTTGTTTCATACGAAAAAAGGAAAAGGTCAGCTAAAAGTGGCGCACAATTTGTTCCCATAGGAATCCCTATTGTCTGTTGAAAAACACGGCCTCTACATTCAACAAAAATGTTGTCGATCAAAAATTCAAGCATCTTAATGACGTCATTTTCACTGTATTTCTTGTTTGACTCAGTGTGGTTCTTTACAAAATGTTTTATCTTTTCCTATTACCAGAAAGAAATACCTGCGTTCTCCGTTTTTGGTACAGAAACATCGATGTATCAGATCGGAAATTACTGTTTTAAGTTTATTATGGGGAAGAGTTGTATAAAGGGTAGAAAAATCAAAAGTTTGAATGCTATTGCAGTATGCGAGACTTTTTTAGGAGAGCTGTTCAAGGAGATCTTAGGAATTTTTAAGAATAAACATCTGATTCACGCCGCTCGTGGAATAGGCTTTTTCGCAGTAGTTTTTATAGACCATCTCTAACTGCAGTCAGTAAAGTTGTAAGGAGTTTGGATAATGGCTAAGTGGTGCATCTGGCAGATCCTGCAATGAACCTCTGCTTGTGGGGATTCTTGTGAAGCTTAGGCAACCAGTAAATATAAGGGAGATAACTGTTATTCTCATGAACTTTGGTATCGAATGATGCTAACACAGAAGTGTGATTTGTGATTATCTCGTGCCTTGATATGGTAGTTGGGGAATAAGTAGAATTGTCAGATGAAGTGTCAATACCCATCTCCTTAACAAGACAGTCTAAATAGTGTTTCTTGCATACAAACACAATATTGTTAGAAGCTTTGTCTGCAGGTACTATGACGTATTTTTCCTGGAGGTTTGTCAATGTTTTAGCAACAAGAGGATCATCAAATATGCTGGGCGTTCTAGTTTTCATAGATGTTTTCAAGCGCCCGATACGATTCATGATTAATGACTTAATCGACCTGATCCAGTCTGACAATGTCTCCACAGCTTCTTTTTCTTTCTTCGCCCACAGTCTGGCATAGTCTTCAACTGCATCCATCATAATTTTGAAGTTATACTTCCAGTTGATGTGCTGGGGTTCATGGAATTTTGGACCTTTTGAAGATGTATATCTGCACAAACAGACAATAGATTTTCAATATCAACTATTTCACAAAAATCAGACTTCTCACAGACATGAATGTGTGGAACAGTTTTGCTGTATTCCATAAAACGACGTCATAGTTCCAAATTCTTTCAAACGTTTTATAAATACAAAATGTCTTTCAAGTATTCCATTATGCTTAGCAAAGATGCGAACGTGACCGAATGACAAGAGTTTTGAGGAAGGACAATAGTTTTTGACTGTGTAAGTGTTTCTCTTTGTGACTCGTTCATAATTTGTAGAATGATACATTTCGCCTCGCAACAGATCTCTCTTGTAAAAGGTCAACTTTGGTGGTTCCCGGTTGAGTAACTTTAAAAGTTGTTCATTTTCTCCATCTGTTAGTAATTTAACTATCCCTTTTCCCAAGAACTGAATGTGAAAATATGTAACTTTTGGCACTCTTGATCGACATAATTGGTGAACTACATTTTTATAAGCATCTGGTACATCTGATAACATAGCAGGAAGCATTTGCATTATATTTACGGAACTTGTTGCGTTCCATGAAAGTGTCTAGTAAGTTCCCCATTTGCAGACTCAAATGCAAAGCATGAGTGAGCCGAAAGTGGTCCAAGATTTCTGACACATTCTGGTAGGTGAAGAAGGGAATGTAAATTCAGTGTTTGATATCTCTGTCCATAAAGCTTTTCAAATGTCATAACGAAATAGACCAAAAACTGCTCACTCTGCATTAAAAAGTTTATAGATATACTGCTCTGACATAATATAAAAAGTGCCTGTACAAATGCGGCATAATGGACAAAGTATGTTTCTTTCATAATGTCATGTAGAGTGGGAATAGAATAGAAGAAAAGCCAAGATCTTATATCGGAAGCTTTCCAATATTTAAAATGACTACTAATTGCTCTTGGCACTCTCGTTATAAACAAGGGTGGTTTGATATTTACTAATCTGTTATCTATAATGTCACTATATTCAGCTAGTGAAAATTCCTCTTTGCTGTGTGTGAAAGTGATCCATAGCTTAATCAGCAGTTTTGTAATCCCTAAAAGAACACGATGCATGTAATCTATACTTGTTCCTTTTACATAGTCATATTGATTTAAGCACATTAGAAAAGATGGCGGTTTTATTCCATGAGTTGTTAGTCCAGTTCTTACAGTTTCTCTTGCAGACTCAATGCAATGTTGCTGTGACCGTGAAATGCCAAATGGAGAATTTATATTAAATGGGAAAATGTGAACAGATCCTCCTTTTATTGTACGATACGTATCTCCCTTTTCAAAACAGTAAATACAACTGTATGTACCATTGAATTGAATTATGTTTAACAAAATACTCTTCGCTGGAAGATCAGCTGTAACGCATAAAAGAAATCCTCTACAATTTATCTTTTTTAACAATATATATTGAAACACCTTCATTTTCCAATGATTTAAGACTTTGATGCAAAGGCTTTGAGAATGTAGCCATGAAAGGTTTTGAGTCACCAAACCACAATCCGCAAAAAACATGTTTTAAGTTTGAAAGGAAGTTCATTAATCATCAGATAAACTACCCAAATAGAATATTTCGAACTTTTAAATATTGGCACTCCATCTGTATTTAATGTAAATGATATGTTGTGCCAATTCGGTGGAGATAGAGGTCCTCCTGATTGGGATAACTTCTTGTATAATTCTCCATCACAAATATCTTCAATATTATTTTCAACTGTCTTCTTTCTCTTGAATCTTTGTTTGAGAGCCAGTACAATTGAATCCCGTTGAAATAGATTTTGCAGTTGATCTTCCATTGGTACCTCAATAAAGTATGATTTCATGTGGTCTTCTGAGATGTTTTTCAAACGTTTTACGCCCGGCACCTGAATAGGTTTTCAGGGGCTTTGGCTACAGAGCTGCCGGGCGCGTCCCCAGGTGGTGGATAGGGGGATGCCCTGTCTTTGCGGGGTAGTCAGGTCATAATACGGAAAGCCTGACCGCGAACCATTGTAGCCAAACTGTGTGGAGAAACGCCACGCTCCGTGCAGTATAAAGACCCCTTCTATATTTCTCTAAAGAGAGCAGACGCACTGGGTGTCGTATAGAAGGCTAAATTTCCTGCCCCTACCCATTTCTCCCCTTTTCCAGTGGCAATAAAAAGTCGTTGCCCCGGTTGTCCCTTCCACCTTTATTTCTTTCTTTTTTACTTACAATTTGTTTTGAGTTGATTAACTTGTTCTCGTCCTGATATAGCTGAAATATTGCTCATTGGACGTTAAACTCTAATTAATCAATCAATCAAACGTTTTATGTTCGGGCAATATTCGCTAGTCTTTTCTACACATGTCAAACAAGATAAGCAGTAGTAATGCTTTTTTAAAGGGCTCTGTAGATTGGCAAAGTATCTTTTAAAGTGAAACAAGCTTTTCAATCCTGAATGTGATTCCATACAGTGCATACTAATAAGAGTAAGAAGATCCTGAAGTTGACTTCCAGACACAGAGTGGGCTATGCTGTATACTAGGATGAGAAGCATGCTGACCCTTACAGTCATAGAATGTCCATAGTATATTGGACTATCTTTCTCTGTCCCTTCTTTGTGAATGTCAACTTTCAAATTCATTACAGTTTTCATCATCATCTAAAATGTCTTGACTGTCATATGTCTCTGTATACTCTTCTGCATCAAAAAAATCTTCTGAAACCAAGCCTTCTTTCTCATGATTTAGGAGAACCTTTTCCAAGAGCTCTTCAACAGAAACCTCATGTGCATTAATATCCACATTTTCAGTAGCAAACAATGAACTGCTGCCTTGACACAGTACTTCGGTGTTTTCATTTTCCGTAACTTGTTCTAACTGTCCACCACATTTTTTGTCCAATTCCAACCTTTGACATAATACTGGTACATCTTAATAGAGGAGGTTGATATGCTATCACCAAGACAGTCACTGATACCAGTTTTAGGTGTGAACACAAATTTAGAAAGCTTAAGTTTTTTATTGTACCTTTTAGGACGAAATATCTTCTCTTTTTTGCTTTCCTTCATGGGTTCTAAAAATGTAAAAAAAAACACATACCCTCTGTAAAGTATGACACAAAAGTTAATACATCTTTTTTTTGTAGTTAAATATTGCTTGACACATGTTATATTCTTTTACATGTACCATGAAATACTCTACGGAAACTTCTACATCATTATATACATGCTTGACTCATCTTTAAAAATTATGTACTGTCCAATTAATTTCACTTTCAAGAATGTGGTCTTGTAGTTTTTGGTCTATCTGTGTTGGGTTTTATTCGTTTGTTTACACTATAGGGAAATGGGCTAGTGAAAGGGGAGGTTTGGGTATCCAAAAACCGATTTAACTCTTACCGCTAGCTTATGCTAGTGCCGGTCCAAATCCGGCTATCCAGAGTTCCTATTGTTATAAATGTTTGTATTTAGTCTTCTATTTGTGCTCTTTGTTTTGTACAGTCAACTTTCATATACTTGAACACATTTAAATCCATATTTTGTCTTACTGGAACAGATTGTTTGGACCCTAATATTAATCTCCAAAGCATGGTTGTAAAAAAATGAATGTCTGTCGTTTAAAAGTTTCAGGAATTTTATCCAAATTGGAACCATCATAGGCAAGTCCTTTTGCATGTTTGCATGGTACCTTCAGATCTATGTGACCATTTGCAGTAAGGCAACAACCATTTTCTTATTGGGGAGGGGGGG
>MJUU01042761.1:26185-41034 GCA_002080025.1 Modiolus philippinarum
ATTTTTCATCGGATTTTGATGGGGTTTTTTGCAAATGCTTCCTCGTGAAAAATGCAATAAAACTCTCCCCAAACATTTTTTTTCATCTTGTACCGTTTTTCATGTAAAAGGAATTCCGTCATTCCGGAAGTCGTTTCCGGATGATAACTTGAGCATCCCTTGCCCGATTGAAACAAAACTTTTACAGATGGAAGGAATTGGGAAGGGAAAGAACACTATTGATTTTGGGGTCAGTAGGTCAATGGTAAATGTCACAAAGTCTAAAAATAGAATTTATTGCGGAAAAATTTGGTCCGTATGGAAAATTTTTATTTTTTATCCGATTTCGATGGGATTTTTCCATTGGATTTCTCTCAGTGAATGCTTTCGTACATATGCCAATATCTCTTACCGTTTTCAAGATAATTGGGGTCAAAGGTGTTGGTGGGGGGGGGGAGGAGGGGCCAGAAATTTTTTATTTCATTGGATTTTGATGGGGTTTTTTGCAAATGCTTTCTTTTAAAAAATGCAATAAAACACTCCCCCTGCACATTTTTTTCCCATCTTGTATCGTTTCCCACGTAAAAGGGGTCAAAGAGAGACAAAAATGCATTTTGGTTCGTGTGGGAAATTTTATTTTTTATCCGATTTTGATGGGATTTTTTTCATTGGATTCCTCTCAATGAATGCTTTCATTAATATGCCAGCAGTTTTTTGCTATCTCTTACTGTTTTCGAGATAATTGGGGTTGAAGGTACCGAAGGGGGCCAAAAAATGCCATTTTGGTTTTTGTGTAAAATTTTTACTTATTATCCAATGCGATGGGATTTTCCCCGTTGGATTCCTTTCCTTGAATGCTTTCAAGTAATGCCAACAAATTTTTGTTGTATCTTTCAGTTTTTGAGGATATTGCACTCAAAGCTGGCAACAGGTAAAAAAAACTCAATTCATCTAACATACAACTCTAAGGCGGGGGACCTTGAGCACTGCTCTATTTTTGCAAAACAAATTCAACAAATCATAATACCTGTAACAAAATCAGTTAATGAAACACTGAAAGCAGATAGGGACTGAAATATCTTTGAAGGATATACCCTGTTTCCCAATCTCATTACCTTTGTAAAAATTGGAATCACAGAATCATGATGAAAATTAATTTTCTATATAATCAAACAAAATATCAAATGAATATCTCAGTGTTCAAAGCAAAACCAAGAAACTGTTTAGTCATGAACTTACAATATCTTATATCATTTCCCCATCTGTATAGAAATGTATTTTCTTCAACCTTTTTGAAGTCGTAAGGTGAGTTCAACCAATTCTTTGGACTAAAAAAGAATGTAAAAAAATACCTATAATGATAGTAACAAATATGAAAAAGAAAGGAAATAGGGTAAATGTAAATTTATTTTCCCCAAGAATATATATTATAATAGTATGATACTGAAATACAAGTAGTAGTTATAACCCTGAGGGGGTTATGGTCCATATATCTTTGTCATAACCCCCCCCCCCCCCCAAACAAAAAAAAAGCATCTTTATAAAAACCGAACGCTTAAAATCTTTTAGAAAATGAGAAAGTTGTCTTTATTTAATGTTGTACAGTGTGTTATTTGGATTGATGTCTGCAGTGCAACGAATTGGCAACTTTCCATCAGAAATTGGATAACTTCTTGTTTTGTAGTAAAATTGAGGTCCATTTTGACTATGGTTGAGATTGTATTCCAAAACAATGTGATCTTTTGATCTTCTCGTACATGAATATAACTTTAAAGTATTTATCCACTTCTGTGTCCGTCTCCTTACAAGAAGGGCAGCTTCGGTTTACCATCTTCTTGTTTCTGCAAGCTAATAAAAAAACATATTAAAAATATGAGACCATTTTTTGTGGATATTATCTTTGATACAGCAAAATCTTTTAAAGGACTATGACATAAGTGGATTTTTGCTAAACTTTTTGTATGGCAGCTATGTTTGTAGACAAGTTATGAAAAGTAAGCAAAATGTCTGATAATCTATTTAAATATCTCATTATCATGCCTACATTTAACAGACAGAGTTCTAGTATGCCCCGCTTTAACTGCATCAGAAAACATAATCTGATAGGCAAATGTTGTCTATAAACTCACTCCTTGAGTCCTTATCAATAAGATGCTTAGTTTGTGGTGTAGGGTTTATTAGTATCTTAAGATGGATAACTTTTCCCATAATAAATTTTCTTTATCTCTCATTGGCTAAGAGCAGTTTTCACGTCTCGGGCAGGGAAGAAAGCGACGAAGGAAAAATAGTGAAACATGCTGTCACTCAGAGGAAAATTACAAACACCAAAAATTTCTCTGGTTAGCAATGGAATATAAATAATATATTAATAGCGCTGTGATGGCCTAGTGAAAAAGCATTCATTTCCTGAGTAGGAGGTACTAGATTCAAAGACTATGAAAAAAGGTACCAGATGCTTCCTTGCTTAGTGCCAAGCATATCTGTCTTCTCTCTCCTCTCAAACCTCTTTAAAAAGTGAAATGATTTCCATCTAGAATGCGCAGTTAAGAATGAATAATATAAATGTAGTATGTATAGGTTGGGATAAACGTAGTATGTATAGGTTCGGATTACTTCTTTCACGTAATGAAGTTAAAACTGTTTAGTATATGCTTGAGCCAGGTTCATGGCTGCATTTATTAACAGTTTGGGATGATCAATGGTAAAAGTGTTTGCCTTTACAATACTCTATTTCTCGGTCAAGTAAGAAAAGAAAAAAAAACAATCAAAAGGTAACTCATAATAAACTTTGCAAACTCTGATTTGTCAAAATCTTGGAAATGATTTTCAAGGATTTTATAGTAAATTCAATCTGCATTCTATTTTGAGTTATGAAATTATGTGAAAAATAAAAGGAAGGACAAAATAAATGTTATCTTACCCTGGGGTTGAAACTCAAAAAGATTACGTCCAATTCAAATCAAACTTGTATATATTGTTAGGTTAAAGGAGGGGAACAACACAATTGATTTTTGGGAAAGTAGGTCAAAGGTCAAGGTCACAGTGACCAAAAAATAAATTGAAAATTTCATAAAAATTTTACTCTTGTACTCTCGTTATTTTTAGATCACGGTGTGCATATTTATGTGTGTTTTATGACAGGATATACGGAAAATATCCAGATAAGGCAAAAATGCATACTTAAATCTGGATGGTGATTTCGGCAACTTTAGCCTCATCAGCAGTACTTGGATCTATTATTTGGAATGTGTAATCACCGAAATGTGTGGAAAGGGGATTCTATAATACAAAGAAACAGTTGTACCAAATTACTGTTAGTACAGAGCTACGATGAAGGAAGATTAATTCTATTTTATCTTAATACCTTATTTTAAATATGGTAAACTTCATATTACAAAAAGAAGTCAGTGGAAACATGAAATACACATGGGTAAAAATTTCTGTCCATGTGCCATAAATACACGCTTTTGCTAGAAAAAAAAAAAAAACAAGTTTCCGAGCTTTTTGCAGAAAACAGCAATTTATCCCATGTTCTATTTTTAGTCGCAACCATGTTGATTTGGTCTACGACATTAAAATCACTAAGTTAAAGTGCATACCCTGGTAATGATTCAGGCCAAGTTTGGCTAGTATTGGCCAAGTAGTTTCAGTGGGGGAAGATCTTTAAATAAAATTTAACAGACACCGAGTGATGGCAAAAGCTCACATGGCCTTTGGCCAGGAGAGCTAAAAATTAGTTCAATGTTTTGCTGTTATTGGTACCCCCTGTCTATGTTCTCCTGTGGATGTCATTTTTTTACATGATTGTCCTAATTTTGGATAGTAGGCTTGCCATATATTTGCTATTATTTATTCAATCTTGTGAAATGCTGGACAAAAGGTAAATGAACAAAAACATTATAAAAGTATATGAACACAAGGTATAACACAGAAGATAAACTATTACAATATGTCATTGGATTTTATTTCTTCATTAAAAATGTTTTTATAATGGAATGGTTAAAAATATTAACAATTAAAAACATAATGAGAAATCTGATGGGTGTTCCATGGAACACTTGTGTCGCCTTTACTACATAGGAAAAATTGCAACATATGTTTCCATATGTTTTTCATATGATTTTCATATGTTGAAAAACACCTGAAAAACATATGTTTGGGTCCGGTCTGGAAACATATGTTTTTTGACATATGAAAAACATATGTTTTTCATCATATGTAAATATATGGAAAACACATGTTTTTCATATGTTTTTTACAAAACATATGTTTTTCATATGATTTTCATTAGAACTAAACATATGTTTTCATATGATTTTCATTAGAACTAAACATATGTTTTTCATTAATCCTAAAAATATCAATAAACTCCTCCATAGTTACTTTTATCATTTATTATTCCAATCCCCGGCACCTGAATAGGTTTTCAGGGGCTTTGGCTACAGAGCTGCCGGGCGCGTCCCCAGGTGGTGGATAGGGGAATGCCCTGTCTTTGCGGGGTAGTCAGGTCATAATACGGAAAGCCTGACCGCGAACCATTGTAGCCAAACTGTGTGGAGAAACGCCACGCTCCATGCAGTATAAAGACCCCTTCTATATTTCTCTAAAGAGAGCAGACGCACTGGGTGTCGTATAGAAGGCTAAATTTCCTGCCCCTACCCATTTCTCCCCTTTTCCAGTGGCAATCAAAAGTCGTTGCCCCGGTTGTCCCTTCCACCTTTATTTCTTTCTTCTTTTACTTACAATTTGTTTTGAATTGATTGACTTGTTCTCGTCCTGATATAGCTGAAATATTGCTCATTGGACGTTAAACTCTAACTAATCAATCAATCAACCCATACACAGAACTTGGGTGTTTCTGTTCGACATCCTTCGTGGTATTTCCATTTAATAGTCAACACACGGACTTGAATAGTCCATACACAGGCAAATGTGCCATACATGAAATTCATGTGAAAAACATGAATTTACAATCAGTCTGATTTCATGAGGTTAATGTACAAAACAACAGCAATAAAATAAATAAGGAACAATGAAGACGCATTAGTCTAGAGACATGCCAAAAAAGAGAAAACAGAAAAAAAGATACAAGAAATTAAAAATAGTAATGGTGCATTACATGATACCCCGCCACGTTTCACAAATTTCAGTTTAGAGAGACAGATCCCTGTGTACTTCTGAACCAAAAATTATACTTTGCCTGTGTTTTATGGCAAACAACTTACATACCAAATAAGAGGACAGTATGTCATTTCATTCAGAAGTTATCAGTCGGAAACCCTATAATTTGCAAAATTTCAAAGTTTCAAGGGGTATAGCTCCAGAACTCCTTGGACCTCTGAACCAAAAAATCGAACTTGGTCTGAGTTTTGTGGTACACATGATACATACCAAATTTGAAGGCAATATATTATTTCATTCACAAGTAATGAGTCGGAAACCCAAAAATTCGCAAAATTTCAAAGTTTCAAGGGGCATAACTCCAGAACCCCTTGGACCTCCGAACCCGAATTCCAACTTGGCCTGTGTTTTGTGGTTAACAAGTTACATACCAAGTTTGAAGACAAAATATTATTTCATTCACAAGTTATCAGTCGGAAACCCTAAAATTTGAAAAATTTCAAACTTAAAAGGGAAATATCTCCAGAACCCCTTAGACCTCTGAACCCCAAATCGAACTTGGCCTGAGTTTTGTGGTAAACAAGTTACATACCAAGTTTGAAGACAAAATCTTATTTCATTCACAAGTTATCAGTCGGAAACCCTAAAATTTGAAAAATTTCAAAGTAAAAAGCGCATAACTCCAGAACCCCTTGGACCTCTTAACCCCAAATCGAACTTGCCTTGAGTTTTGTAGTAAACAAGTCACATACCAAGTTTGAAGATCTTATGTTATTTCGTTGACAAGTTATCAGTCGGAAACCTTCGGGGGACGGACGGACGGACGGACTGACACACGGACAGACGGACGGACACATGACTTAGGGTATCACATAATACCTCGCCACTTTGTGTGGCGGGGTATAAAAACTTTGGAACCTTATAGTGTGAACTCCTATAAAAACCAAGAGTGATAAAAGGTTCCCATGAAGGGTAATCATGTCCTGCTCCTCATATGGTGACTATCCGTCATTGAGTCAACCCATGGTAATGTCAAAACCTGTATGGCCACACAAAGTTAATTGCTTGGTACTCATGCCCTCAATCTCTTTGTAGGTACCTCATTTCCCCTTTTTACTGTCATACTAATAAAATCAAAACAAAACGTCACCTCTGATTACTTTTTTGGGGGTATATACAAGTGAAAAACTGTCATCACTTACAGGGGAACAAAACGATTTTAGTGGACACCTCCCTCCCTCATCATTTTCTCTAGAAAAAAAAGCTTCAGAACCAAGTTATTAACTTTGTATGTCCTAACATCAGATCTCTGACAAGGATCAGTCTTGCTGGACAAGTCTTTCATGTCATCGATTTATATTGGACACTAACTGTTATCAATTATCAGGTATATTCCCCAGCCAATTTTGTTACCTACTAATAATTCTCAGTTGTATTTCACTTTCCCACGATATAGCTGAAAAAACTGCTACCTGAGGTGTTAAACTCCATTCAATTAATTTGCCTACTATATATATATTTGAAGAATTGAACCAAACAAAATCAAATTTTCTAAAGATAAAAAAGGACAATGTGGATTTTTATGGAATTGATGTCACTCCTATTTTGCATTTAGTTATAATAAAAAAATCATGAGAAAAAAAATATGCAATTTACACAATTTATATTGATTAATATATAAATACATGTATCATTAGTGTTTTTAAAAATGATTCAATTAATCCATTATGTCCATATTATTTTTCAAAATCTCCATATTATTCTTCACTTATAA
Organism: Modiolus philippinarum; assembly: GCA_002080025.1. Classification (NCBI taxonomy): domain Eukaryota; kingdom Metazoa; phylum Mollusca; class Bivalvia; order Mytilida; family Modiolidae; genus Modiolus; species Modiolus philippinarum. The sequence goes on from MJUU01042761.1 coordinate 33,060, forward strand.
TGTTCTTCATCAGCTCCTAAAAAAAAAAAAAAAACATATTCAATAAATATGAGATCATCAACTGTTTTAACTAGAGCTGTCGCCGAATAGCAGGCAGTAATACCCCTCCCTAATTGAACCCTGACTCAATATGGCAAGAGTAAATCTAAATGTGTGTGGACACATTTACAATTATGGACACAATGATATCCCCTTTTTTCAGAAAGTATACGAAGATTTATCCCCTTCAAAATTTCAGGCAGCAACCAATTTACTTCAAGCACATCTTAAGATTGTGTACTACAATTGTGTAACATATCATTAAAATCCAAGCAGCTGTTTGGTAGAACATGCGCCGACAACGTTTGTCCCCCCCCCCTTTTCAAGAGAATATTCAAAGATGAATTATCTCCAATTTCAAATTTTGGGCAGCTACCATATTACTTCACACACATCAAAATCCAAGCCGCAGTTTAAGAGAACCTTTGCTGACAAGGTTTGCCCCTCCCCCTTTTCCAGAAAATATTCAAAGAAAAATTATCCCCCCCCTTCAAAATTTCAGGCAGCAACCATAATTCTTCATGCACATCTTCAGGTGGTGTACTACAACTGTGTAACATTTCAACAAAATCCAAGCAGCCATTTAGGAAAACATGTGCTGACAAGGTTTGTCCCCTCCCCCTTTTCCAGAAAATATCCAAAGACGAATTATCTCCCCTTCAAAATTTTGGGCAGCAACCATATTACATCATGCACATCTTCAGGTGGTGTACTACAACTGTGTAACATTTCATCAAAATCCAAGCAGCCTTGTAGGAGAACATGTGATGGCAAGGTTCATCTCCCCTTTTCCAGAAAATATTCAAAGACAAATTATCTCCCCTTGAAAAAATTGGAAAACAACCATAATACTTCATGCCCATCTTCAGGTGGTGTGCTACAACTGTGCAACATTTCATCAAAATCAAAGCAGCCGTTTAGGAGAACATGTGATGGCAAGGTTCATCCCCCCCCTTTTCCAGAAAATATTCAAAGAAAAATTATCTCCCCTTGAAAAAATTGGACAACAACCATATTACTTCATGCCCATCTTCAGGTGGTGTGCTACAACTGTGTTACATTTCATCAAAATCCAAGCAGCCTTGTAGGAGAACATGCGCTGATAAGGTACATGGACGGACGGACAGACAGGGTTATTCCTATATACCCCCAAACTTTGTTTGCAGGGGGTATAATAATTTGTCATTATAAATGTTTTCAATAATGAGTATTGCAAAGCTCAGCACGATACAACAACAGCAAATTAAACAGGGACGATACTATGAAAATTAGAGCGATAAATGTGATCCCTTCTGATCATTTTGCAGTCAAAGATTGTTATTGCTTGCAATCAATGATTATACCATTTATATACTTGATCAATAATAATAAAAAGTTATTTCATTCATTGACTGCTAAAACTTTGATTTGTGATTACAAACGGAGGTGTGTTGATTTCATTTTCATTCATTGCAATCCTGATCGCAAGGTTTTGATCCTTGTTCACAAATTTGTGATTACTTGGATCCATGATCACACTGTGTGGTACTTGATCATTGGAATAACTTGATATCAATAGATTTGTATAGACCTTTTGGTACTTTTACTTCCAAGTATTGAATAAACAGCTGCGCCAAGTCGCATGATACGCCCGTCGTCACCCCTTGAAAACTTCAAAGAAAGAAGTGGTTCTCAATTGAGAATGGACCCATAAGCATGATATCTATTTAAGAAATTAATCTGCAAAGTTTGAAGTGAGCTGATCAAACTATTAATCAGTTAGAGTGTGTTATCTGTAAAATTGACTTAAATTTGAAAAATAAAGTCCTGTAACTCTTGCAAGAAAAATTGAACCAGGAAATAGTATACAGACCATGAAGCCGTCATGTCAAATACCTCTACAAAGTTTGAAGCGAATTGGCCATAGGGTTTTACTCATCTCATCACAAGGGATTCGAAGATAAACATCATTCCTTGATTTTTTAGAACAAAGTTTTTGTACTTAAGCAGGGTAAAATTGTACATAGCAACTTTTTTATTCCCCCGCTACATAGTAGTGGGGGTATACTGGTTTACCTCCGTTCGTGTGTTCGTTTGTCCGTTCGTTCGTCTGACCGTAACCAAACTTTTCTCAGCATCTACTTTACAGAATGAAATGATATTTTGGCAAAAGCTTTATTTCAAGGTTACCGCATAAGCACTTCCTGTTTGCCAAGACTTCATTGTTTTCTTTTAATTGTACAGCATATGGAACTTTTCGTCACAATTTTTTCTGAAACTGAAAGAGGGATTCAATTGTTGTTATGCACAGAGCTTCCCTATAGTCCAATCTATCGTGTATTTGGATTTCAAGGTTATGCAGTAGGCACTTCCTGTTGGCGAGACGTCATTGTTTTTAATTGTTGTATAATATATGGAATTTTTCGTCACAATTTTTTTCTTTTCTGAAACTGTTACAGGGATTCGAATGTTGTTATGCACAGAGCTTCAATATGGTCCAATCTATCGAGTATTCGGATTTCAAGGTTACGCAGTAAGCACTTCCTGTTTGCCGAGATGTCATTGTTTTTCATTGTTGTACAATATATGGAATTTTTCGTCACAATTTTTTCTGAAACTGTAAGTGGGATTGAATTATTGTTTTGCACAGAGCTTCCTTATGGTCCAATCTATCGTGTATTCGGATTTCAAGGTTACGCGTAATGCACTTCCTGTTTGCCGAGACATCATTGTTTTTCATTGTTGTACGATATATGGAGTTTTTTGTCAAATTTTTTTCTGAAACTGTAAGTAGGATTCAATTGTTGTATGGCTCAGAGCTTCCTTAAGGTCCAGTCTAAGTCATAAGCACTTCTGTTTGCATAGACGTCATTGTTTTTCATTGTTGCACAATATATAGAATCAAGTTTTCATGAAAGTAACTGAGATTCAATTGTTGTTTTGCACAGAGCTGCCTTATGGTAAAATCTATCGTGTATTTAGATTTTTAGGTTATGTGATAAACACTTCTTGTTTGCAAAGACGTCATTGTTTTTCATTGATGTACAGTATATGGAATTTTTTGTCACAATTCCTTTTGTGAAAATGTAAGGCAGGTTCAATTTATAGTTGACCTGTTGGTTGCTAGGATTATATCATTGTGTTCATACTTGTATTGTGTCCACACAACCATATTTCTATCATGGCCATGAATGTTCAGTCACTTCACTTTCCTCAAAGTGTTCGTAAAGTTTTCGGACACCAAACATTTCGTGTCTTTGGCTGATGTTATCGTCATTTTTAGTTACAACAACGGATCCAACTACTTTGTGTGTTTTTTGTCCTAAGGCAATCACATCTGAATGACGAGCATTTTTTCGCCATCCATGGCGTGCGTCAGACAAAATTGTAATTCCACTATATTCCCGTTCTTGCTCTTCAGACTCCAAAATCGTAGTGGCAGATTCCTCCTCGATTGCATCACGAATGCATTCCTCGGCAATTTCCTGGGTTTTTTCGCAATATAGTCCTTGGAGTTCATTAAAGAATGAATCTGATAGGCATCCAATACCCGACGATTTTGCAAGACGTTCATACTGTCCGTATCGTAAACCGGAGGTAAACACAACAAACTTTCCACCCGGAAGCCTTGTAGATGTATCTATTTTATATGAATGTTCAACCTCACAAGCTAGGGATATTTTTCCAATGTGCCCATACTGTTCGACACTTTTCATGTCCAGATATTTATTACATTTTCTGCTATGTCTCTGAATGCCTGCTGAAAAATTTCGTAGCGCCGACTCGTTTGTGAGGAAGAGAACAAGTACGGTTGAAAATGCTCTGTTTCGTGAATCTCAACATTCTCGGACTCGCAAGTTTCATGACCATGATGTTTCAAGAAGAAGTCGAATACGTAATTGAGAACTTGCGCATTCGTTACGGTAGAAACTTTGTCACCTATTATAAGCTTTGAACGATCGATTTTATTCATAAGATCTACTTTGGATTCTTCTGGTTGGACGTAAAATCGTAAGGTCCCGACTACGGGTGGGACTTCTTGTAGTTTCCGTTTTTCATTTCTAACTTTCATTTGCGCACCACTATCAGATTTGCGCTTTTTTCTACCGATTTCTCGACGATTTTCATCTCCGATTCTCTCCATTACTTTACGTTTGTGATGCAGATACTCGCAATGTTTGAAAATTGCGCCCTGGTGAAAACATTTTGCATGTGACTGAGGACGCGTCAACTTCAAGGGTACAGCATCAAATATTTCAAATGTTATTTTCTTTATATATAAGAATTATTTTTTGTCTTCCCCACAAAATGTTATTTGAAACGAAGTTGCCTGTATCTAAATTATTTAATGTATCAAAACCAAATCTAAGAAGAAAGGTCATCATGAAACTTTCAACCTTACCCCCTCCATTTTTTAATTTTGGAACTTTCAGAAAATTTTGGAAGGGTTCATCCTCTCAGGAATGGTAGACAGTTTGGTTTGTTTCTGTTCGTTCAGTAAAAATTCCATAAATTTGGTAATTAAATTTATAATTTTTTTTGGATTTTTAGGATACTTGAATCTCATGAAAGAAAAAAATTCCAAATTTTCCTCATTTTTTTAAACAAAAGACAGAAATACGTTTTACACAAACACTCTGCAACCCCAACTGCCGAAAATTGATTCACCCTTTAGTTATTTCCCTGGGTCATTTTACGCATATTTCCAACATCTACATAGTGCATCTAGAAAGCGCGCGTAAGCACATAAACATAACTGTACATTTTATCAATGGAAGAAAAACGTCACGTACTTATAAAAGTAACAAAAGCCGAACTTGAGCTAATTCAAGGAATTCTAAATTTTCACGGTTCGGACTTAGAAATAATAAGCAATGATTGGAATTGTGTAACACCTACAAATTCTAATGATTCTAATGACATTCTTATGACGCGTGTAATGACCCAATTTATCGTACAACCGACAAGCGATACACAATCTGAAATTGTAAACACAGCAGGTGAATCAGCTGATCCGAGAGCAGATCGTAGTATTTCAGAACAATGTGAACAATGTGAACAATGATGGAATAATAAGTGAAAATACTGGGACCGAAGATGACAATGAAATAAATGACGATAACCAAGCGCAACCAACTATTTCTGTTATCTCCACAGAATGTAGACATTGTTTTTTGGACCCATGTGTGACATCTAACAGACAATCGTGGTTGCCTTTAGTGCCTGTTCATCCACATATACGAAACAAGGGAATAAGAAAGACAAAATACAAAAAGTTTTGGACGCTAATGCAACGCCGTGGAGGTTGGAATGAACGGCGATATCAGCGAAAATAAGAACTTTTGTTGCGACGTGAAATGCACCTAGATGATGAGTCTTGGATAAGTTACGGCGAAATAAGAGACGTGATGCCAAATTGTGTTTTAGACTCTGTTCGGGACATTTATCCAAACCCCTCCAATATTTCTTACATGGGTCATAGGTGGTCATAATAAATCCAGATGCTCAAAATACATTCATTGACAAATTAACTCAAATCCTTGACGCCATCCTGATGAAAATTATTTTTTGTTATGAAATTAGAAACTTGTATAAGTAGATAAACAGTTAGAATTCAGAAATTTCTTGGATTATATATTTCCTATGGATTACAATGTTCTTGCTGCACGAATTCAGAGGTAAGTTCACTCTGCATGTTGCATGTTTTTTGCATGTGACAATGTTTATATTGTTATCAGTTTGTTTATGTCACATGACTGGTTTGACCTAAAGGTCACATAGTTCAGAATTTGAATTCTAAGACCGTATTTTCTTGTTTTTATTGTCATTTAAGCTGTTAATGACAGCTTTACATTTGCTGCTGTATCAGTGAAGTACACTGAGTATGCCAGACAAATGTTTTGATTCTCGATAACCTGCAGAACTAGATATTGTGTTTTTCATGCCTTGACATAACCGTGGTCAAAATATTGAAGATTTGAAACTCAGGCTCCGCCCACAGATATTTATACCACCGCTGCCAGTTTAAATGTCTTTAAATGTCTTTAAATTTCATTTGTATATATAGTGCTAATTAATTTAATAACTAGGTGAAACATTTGCACAAAAGCCCTTACCTGTTTTTGCTTTCTCTTCAGACCCCGGCTGATCAACAAATGCTGGTAACAAACGACCGAAAGCAACATACATGACATACACATCAAGTTCCGTATATTATTCCGCCTGAATACCAACTCCGCAGTTCAACGCATTTATTATTTATAAAGTATATTGAATATAAAATATAAGCATCAGTTGTATTTTAAACGACGTAGGTCAGCGTATAATTATTTCCTTTATATAAAGTATGTGTGGTGAATTTGGAATTATATCTCCTTGATCTGTTGATGTAAACTTACAAAATCATTCTTAAACTAATTCTCAACAGATGTTGAAAGCAATTCATCAACCCCGATAAGACAATTGTATTTTTGTAGTATATGCAAGTGTGTGAAGTTTAATCTGATAAAACCAGACACAGTAGCGTGGGAAATTCAATGAAAAATATGTCAAACTTTACTACAAACATATTAATCATGTATACAAAAAATATATATGTTGATCTACGTATCACTTTATTCATTAATTCAACTGTTTTTGGGGATTTGTATCGATATGCAATCCGTTTTATAACTCATCTGCGAATCAGGTTGAATATCAATCGTTAAATTGTGTATCTTAATGTTTTGTCTTTGTTTTTCTCTGTTGCCGTTTATGCTGTCTGTGGACATTGATTTTTGTGATCATCACTTCCCTTGTTTCTTCGGCATTCTACTGCAATTGTTTCTTAATACAAGCGAACTAAACATTGACTCTCATTCTTGCGAGAAATAAAAGTGACAACAAAAGTCCGAATCGATCAAAGAAAGAGACCAGTAAGGAAAATCCGTATAACATTCGACTGAATCAGGGAAACACAATCCGACACAGAACATTTTTGGCAAGCCGTCATATTCCCGATTTGGAACGGGCATTTTATAAATAAAATGGTGGGTTAAACCAGGTTTAAATGCATAAACTTCCCGCTCATATGACGACTAACTATAGCTTCTGTGTGCCCAGATTGTGTTAAATGTCAAAGCCATAATATTGTCAGGGGGCACTACACTATTTCACTGCGCCAATGTTTGACAGACCTCGAAAATAGTACTATAAAAATAGTGCCTTTTAATTTGTAGTAGAACGAGTTGTCTCAATTCACAAGCGCTACAGGGAGTACTTCGTTGTTTGGAATACGGTGTCCTTATTTGTTCCAGTTATATGTCCTCAACACTCCACTCACTCAGTTAATTAATACTATACTACCGGTAAGAAATGTTTTCGTTGCTCTGTGTTCATCAATAATTCGAAAGATTGCTGTATGTAGGTAGCACGGTACAGTTTCTTTTTCCATAGGCGACGATAGTAACATTTTCAAGATTTTCACCCATTCATAACTTTCACCCGAGATATTGTAGTATGCTCGCTTGTAGAGCATCCATTTAACTTTAAAAAAATACCAGTGAAATATAGTCATGACCAATTCCCTAAAGAGCCTCTAATCAAAGTACGCACTGCCCGTCAGTTTACTTGCAGTCTAAGTTGCATTGAAGGGCATATTACCAATAATTCTAAAAAAAATTAATCTCCATTAATAAAGGGCACATGAAAATTTCTTATATATTTTCTTAATCATAGATAATTTGTCTATTTGAAAAAAATACAACATGAATATTATACTTAATAACCAATCAGAACTCAGCTTTCAGTATTCACTCCTCTATAGAATCTTGGGTACACAAAAGGGGAAAACCAGTTCTATGTTTAGAAACTGTACCGTGCTACCTATAGGCGGACACATCGAACAAACTTCCAGTGTAACTGCCTCCTGTTGAAAGATGACTTATTCCTGAACTTAATTCAATAAAGAACATTTGCA
>MJUU01042762.1:0-19822 GCA_002080025.1 Modiolus philippinarum
AACTGAAAACCAGGTGAGCGATACAGGCTCCTGGGAGCCTCTAGTCTTTGAATATGCAGCATGAAATAAATTTGAATAACTTTGTTATTACCCTCATTTGCATGTTTTTTTTCTTTTGGATTTTGTTGTTTTCCTTTTTTAGATTTTATTCTTGTAGGTGAAATAACGTATGCATATCTTGAAGCTTTCGGTTAGAAGCAGCTATACAACATGAAGCTTTCGGTAAGAAGCAGCTATACAACATGAATTTATGATTCTTCAATGCATTTCAACTTGTTGAATAAACAAGGACAAATAAAAAAAATCATATATCCAGAAATTTACATTTTGTCCATCTTGTTAGCTCACCTGATCCAAAGGGTCAGTGTGTTCTATTGCCAACACTCCATCGTCCGTCGATGGGCATCCGTCAGTCTGTTAACTTTTCACATTTTCATCGACTCCTCTGAAATCACTGGACCAAATTCAACTAAACTTTACAGGAATGATGTAGTAAAAGTTCTTTACAAAGATTGCTCATGTCGTCCCGATCCGATAAAAAACATGGCCACCAGCGAAAAACTTAGGCTAAACATAGGACCCGGTGAGAAAAATCACATTTTCATCTTCTCCTCTGAAACCGCTGAAGCAAATTCAACCGAACTTTACAGGAATGATGTACTAAATGTCTTCAACAAAGATGACTCATTTCGTTCTGATCCGAAAAAAACATGGCCATCAACACGGTACATTGTTCAAGATTGGACCCTTTGGGAAAATCCCATTTTCATCTTCTCCTCTGAAAACATTGAAGCAATTCAACCAAACTTTACATGAATAATGTATAGAAGGTCCTTTATAAAGATTGCTCATTTCTTTCCAACCCAATTAAAAACATGACCGCCAGCGCAGAACTTAGGTTTAGCATATAACCCAATGGGAAAAATCACATTTTCATCAACTCCTCTGAAATCACTGAACCAATTCGACTAAACTTAATAGGAATGATGTAATGAAGGCCCTTTACAAAGATTGCTAATTTCGTCCCTATCCCATAAAAAACATGGCCACCGGCGAAGAACTAAAGTTTAACATAAGATCCTATGAGAAAAATTACATTTTCATCTTCTCCTATGAGACCGCTGAAGCAAATTCAACAAAACTTTACAGGAATGATGTGGGAAAGGTCCTTTACAAATATTACTCATTTCGTTTTGACCCTATAAAAGACATGACCAAAAGCGCAGAACTTATGTTTATCATAGGACCAAATGAAAAAAAATCACATTTTCATCTTCTCTGCTGAAACCGCTGAAGCAAATTCATCCAAGCTTTACAGGAATGATGTACTATAGTCCATTACAAGGATTACTTATTTCATTCCGATCCAATAAAAAACATTGCAGCAAGCATAGAACATAGTTTAACATTCGACCGTATTTTGAAATCCCATTTTCATTTTCTCCTTTTCAACCAATGAAGCAAATCAAACCAAAATTTACGAGAATGATGAATGGAAGGCTCTATACAAAGATCGATAGTTCCTCTGAAACCGGTGAAGCAAATTCAAACAAACTTCACAGGAATTATGTATGGAAAATCATTCACATCATTTAGTTACGATCTGATAAAAACATGGCCACCTGGGCGTAACTAAGTTTTTACATTGAATCCTATGGGAAAAATCGCATTTTCATCTACAAAACCTATACAAAGATCGATAATTTCGTTCCGATACGACAAAAACATTGCCGCCAGTGCAGAACTAATGTTTAACAAAGGACCCTATAGGAAAAATCACATTTTTATTTTCTCCTCTGAAAAATCACTGAAGCAAATTCAACCAAACTATACTAGAATGATGGGAGGTCCTTTACAAAGGTTGGTCAATTAGTATCAAAACGATGAAAAGCATGACAGAACATTTTCATTTTCTCCTCTGAAATCACGAAAGGAATTCCAACCAAAGTTTACAGATATGATATATGGAAGCTCCTTTACAAAGATTGCTCGTTTTGGTTAAATTTAATTAAAACATGGAGTCAAAAACATGGCCGACAACACTCAACATTATTTACAATTGGCCCTACTTGAAAGTTATATTTTGATCATCTCCTCTGAAACCCCTACAGTCATGACAGTAATTTCAACCAAACTTTATAGGACTGGCATGTGGAAGGTCTTTTATTAAGATAACTTATTCTGTTTTGATCTGATAATAAACAAGACCCCCATCACAAAACATATTTAAACATGGCAATACAGCTCATTTAAATTATTGAAGTTGGAGTTAACATATGTTTTATGGTCTCATGATCATTTACTCCATATCCTTTAGTAAAATATATAGGACCCTATGGGATAAATATTACGTTTATCACATGCTGTAAGCATTTTCTCAGATGAGCGATTCAGGATCAGTGTCTGAGCCTCATGTTTTTCTTTCGTCATGAATTTGTGTGTGTGTCTAATTAATCATACACGTTATTTTCTATATTTAAAAGGAGCCTTATTCTTGGTTTGGATACAAAATGGGCACCAAGCAGCAAACTTTATGGGCTAGTTCACCTAATTCTCGAAAATGTGCACAGTGAGTAAATGTTATGTACAAAATCTATCAGCTGATTTCATCATCTCTGTAGTGGTATATTTACTCAGTTGTTACAACCATTTACTTTTTTCTGTATTAATGTTCCGCATTTTTGTTGTCTTGTTATATTTTTAAATACTAGAATAAATGTAAATTTATGATTGTGCAATGCATATGGAAAAGTTTATAACTGTATCAGAATGCTGATACGAACGTCTTCCAAGCGAACTCCCGAATCAGAATTTAAAAATAGAAACAAGTTTTATACAAGTGGGACCACTTTTCTATGAAGTTTCATTCAATTCTGAGCACTTTCAGTTTCCCCACCTGTTTGCATCTTTCGGTATTCTACTGCCGTTGTTTCGATGACATGACAACAGTTGCTTTTTTGAAGGCCTGGAGACCAGAAACAAATTCCAATATGTAAGATAACTTTCTGAAAAGTTTCATTCAATTCTGAGCACTTTCTATTTCCCGCCTTTTTCTGTTTCCGTAGCAAGTGGTGCCATATTGAAAATTCCGAGACCTGACTGCACCTTTAGGATGAAGATCCATCTTCCTGTGAAGTTTGGTTGAAATCAGATCATTAGTCTACGACAAAATGGTCAGACAATTTTGAGACGGCGGAAACGCAAATAAATACAAAAAGTCTGCTAAAACTTCGTTTGGGAGACTTTATATTTAAATTAAACATAATAAGTCGTCAGTTTAATTAAATAAATGCGCGATATCCGAAAATGCCTTTGAAGTTTAATTCGAAAATTAATAATATAGAACGTTTAAATTCGATTTCAGACCATCCTGTGATTTTTCACCACAAGACATACAAGAAGTTGGAAGAGCTGACATTTTTAATTACGGGACAATATCAATGATAAAGAATCAAACTATTCTTGGAACCATAGAACAGGAGTCTGCTGGATACAGTATAGATTTTGGGTATCTATATGACAAGCAGACCTTGATTCTGGCTGTGGGCTATCCCGGATCAACGACAAATGGGTCATATTATACATTGTCTATAAATATAACACGTGCAGGAATGGTAGTGTTGTATAACATGACAGGCACTCCTACTGAGATTGCCCGATTTGAAGGAAATAGAAGATATGCTAGTTTTGGTGCACTTGTTAAGGTATGTTTAATATTGAAAAGTCTTTAAATATAATATATGGTAAAATTGATAGTCTTTCCCACAACAGTGCGAAAGGACTTTCTTCTATTTGTTAACAGGCTGAATGCTGAAAATAAATTAACAGTAACTTCGGCATTTTGTTATTTATTGATTGTACAATGTTACCATTATATTTTTTTATTGTTATTATGAAACTGTATTGCAGTGTTCCTTAAAAACTCAGTTACAATTTACATTAAAATACCTTTTGAAATAAATTTTAACTATTATCCCCTTGCTTCCTTCAAAACATGGTCAATGTCCTTAAAATGAATGTTCGTCCTTTTTTAAAAAATAATTTTCTACTTTTATATATTATACTGTAAAACATAACAGAAATAACTGTCTGACTCAATTAAGTCCTGCCGAAGTAATAGAGGGTCTCATTGTAAAAAAATATATATAATTGATCGAGGATTATATAATGTTTCAATTATTAGTCTATAAGATTTGAGGAATCTCTTTGGAATTTTATTTTGTGATTTGTAATTTATGAGGTCATGAATTTCAAAAGAGACGCAACATTCTGTTGCGTCTTTATACTTTGCTTTTCTTTTATTGTATATTTATACTTTCTAACTGTTAAATATTAATGACGACTTTCTCAAACATCAAAGGGAAACGATTTTTTTATTATGCAATACATTACATCAAAAACGGAATAAAACGCTAAAATACCTTAAATAATTTTTCGTATACAGAGAAATTATGTAATCATCACCGAAGACATTTTGATTATTATCAATTGTGAAGTGCAACTTAAAGGAAAGACGTTTAACTTGTTATGGAACATCTCTTTACTTATCGGAAACGATAAATGTTTTAAAGAGAAGAACACACTGAAATATTTATACAGAAGAAAGAATATTGAGAATTTTAATCTGTTTGTTTTTAGCCTTGGTTCATTTTGAGTCATCTGTCAAGCTGTCCTGTCATTAAAAGGGAAAGTCTAGCGCATCATTTAACAGGTTTCACCCACCATTGTTTTTTAAAATGCCTGGTCCGACTATGCGGTTTACAATTTCACCGGTGGTTTTGCACCAGCTTTGTCTCCTTTTTACCTTTTTCTGTTCCGTAATTTTGTCTTACATGTATCTACAGTAAATTAAAGACAACTTCAGGACTCATAGTGTATGTGTTTAGCTTGTTTGTAATGTAATTTTATCTATTATCGCACATAAGAACATGCTATAAAATAATACTTATTTGTTTATATAATTAAGTTGGTTCAGTGCACGACATTTTAAATGTAGAATATTTTTTCCAATGTAAATCTTTTTGAAAGATTAGTCCGCAAGTTTTGCGCCTGTCCCAAGTCAGGAATATGTTGGTTATTGGCTTGTCCTTGTCTTCTTATATAAAAATTTAGTTTCTTGATATTCGGGTTATTGGATGTGGTTTGCTGCCATTGATTTATTAACTTTTTTTACTTTTTGGGACAATTTAGGGCTTGTTATATGATGTGAGGTTCCTCACTGTGTTGAAGACCGTACGGTGATCCCTAGATGCTTCGTTTTGGGTCGTTTTAACCGGGAGATTGGATGTTGTCTCCGTGACATTCACCCCATTTCCTTATTTTTTCATATTCCATAAAAAATGAAATTTTAATACATTGTCACCTTCACTTTTTTAAAATGACTACAACAAAAAAAAAAAAAAGAAAAAAATGATTAAATGAAATTACAGAATTTATACGCAAAAGAGGTATTTTGCTCCTTTCTGTAAATCTAAACGATAGTTGTTGACATATTACATATTATCTCTTTTAGTGTCGAATGTTGTATTTGTTCTCTCCTTATTTCTTGTGGTTATTGTCTTCATTTTTCTTTTATCTCATTTTTCTTACGTCTATTGACTTTGAGTTTTGTAATCAACATGTCTTTTCGCCTCTCATCTTTTACTATAGTTGTTTAAAAATGCTCTTTCAGAAAGCAAAACTGAATTGAGAATTAAAAAAATAATAGTTGGAGAATTCGAATATTTATATTGATTTTTTCGAAAAAATATTTTATTAGTCCTCAGCATTAGAGGGCGATATATTGTAATCGTTGTGATCTTTGTCCGTCTGTGTTTTCGTTCGTTATTCTGTCCGCCAGAGGGGTACATACTTTGTGGCGACAACTCCTCCTCACTTGGTGAAATTTACTGAAACTCACAGAATTTTCATTGAATATTGCCATTTTGGGACAAACTTTTTTAAAACTTGATTTGATTTCATTTCTTTTAATTTCTAGAATCAAATGTGGGAGCAAGGAATATATTTTAGTGATTTTTGCTCAGAGTTTTTTCAGTTTGATTTTTGTTATTTTAACTTCGTTATTTTTTCTAAAAATTTTAATTATTCCTATTAAATAGTTTTCATTTCAGTAGAATACCGAAGGAACAAAGGAGTGAAATTTACAAAAAAGACACAGCCATAACGAGAACACAGAAAACAGTGACGTTAGACACAAAAACAATGACGTTAGACATGTACAAAGTACAGAAACAAAAATTACAACATTCAAAACAAAGTCACTCACAGTGTGAACTCCAGTAAAACTTAGAGTGACATCAAGTGCTCCGTCACACTGTGAGTGATTCAATCCGGGAAAATGTCAAAGTCGGTAGTCAAATCCGGGAAGACGTGAATCTAGCTAAAAATGTCCACTTTTATTTGGGATACTGACACTGATACAAATATAAAACATATTTAATTCTTAAAAAACTTGACCCAGTTTGTGTATTATCTAACATTTCGGAAGACAATAGACCATATCCGACCTATGGTATTAGGATTTACCAGATTACTTTTCAATACGTCACAGTATAGAAAATGTCACGTCATAGAGCCTAAAACGTCACAAAGTTGGTCACATGGGGCGGACACGTTTGTGACGTAGGGCGGACACACAACAACTGGTGAATCTGAATACCAGAACTCGGATATGGTCTATTGAACAAGTGTTTACTTTCTACAGATAGAAGATGCTAACGGCGACGGGATGGATGACCTAATTATTGGAGAACCTTTAAAAAATGGCAACAAGTTTGATATTAAAAATTCCGGTGGGTTTGTTAATTTACTTAATTTTTCAAAAGTTAATTAGTTCTACTTTGATATTTTGTTGTCTAAAAGAATATATTCGTTTTGTTCATAAATAATTCTTTAAACCGGGACATTTTTGCGCCGTCTTTATCATTTTTATTTTGTTTATTTTTTCTGATTAAATTTCAATTCGCCAAGTCTTGAATTCGTGGGTGCGGGTTGAGCCACTTAGCGAATCTAAAACTGCTGCGATGATTTCCTGTTTACAGTATGCAGAAGCAATCTTTTTAAATCACACAATTCAAAAATATAAGAAATAAGCAACAAAAACTTCGTGTATATCGTTAAGCCGTCACAGATCATAACAGTAAAAAGTGTACTTATAGTCTACTGCAGTCGTTTATGTCTTGTTCAATAAGTAACATGTCCTTATAACTGATAAAGAGAATTCAGATAGCCCAGTTTTGATAGAAAATTTGCTATTTAGATTGATGAATTGTATCGAAATGTCGGATAGCTTTGAGTCCCTCTGAAACAGTCTTAATACGTATAATAGCTCACTGCGATGATAAACGTAAAGATATGATCGGATCTTTTAGAAAAAAAAGAATATTTATATCTTATTAAGTCAAAAGCATTTTATTGTTGTGTCAAAGCACATACGTAAGGCAGTAACAAACGGCTTCGGTTTAGGCATAGAGCATGTAAGTGGTGACATTCAGAACACGGATCGCATTTACTTGACTAAGATGGTCGATCAAAGTCTAAACAAGCTCAATGATTGTAATTGTCATGTCCATTCCAATCTTGCATATGACATATATTAAACTCATCAAATAGGACGGAAACTTTGCAAACATATGTGGTTAGAAAATAACTCCATCAGTATGGGGAACCATTTTGAATTGACATTGTGCATATACTCAAATTTACTCAAATTGTTGAATTTACTGGTGTGCACGTGTTTAAAGATTTAGATGCATCTTAACTATAATTAAAGTAATATGCCGATATACATTTTGCACTACAGTTTGTATTTTTCTCTTTTTTCGTATTATTTGTAGAGCATGGTACAGTGTATGTGTTCTATGGTGGAAGTATGTTTCCAAAAGGTGATGTTACACATTCACCAAAGTGTACCCTGACGACACCATGTCCGCGAAAAGTTGTATGTATCTGTATTTTTTTCAGTTTCGACACCTCTTTATAAAAGCATCATTGAAATTAAATAGTTGCAACGTTTTCACAGTTGACTACATATTTTGAGAACACAAACAGTAACAAAATTATTTTTACAACTCGATTTCTCTTTCTGTTTCATTGCATATCAGAAAAACAAAAGTTTATTGTTAAAAGTAGGACCAAGATAGACGAGTGGAACTTTCAGTTAGACGTTGATCAATATATGTAGATGCCTTGATTTTTTTCTCGATTATGATATTGCCAACATACAAATATACATAATAGAGGTGATCTTACATTTTGCGAAAGATAGCCAGAAAGACAACTATAGTTTGTACATAATTGAGCATTTATTATGTCAATTATAAGAACACCAAAGAAAACAAATTGTCATAATACATTCTGTATAGGCAAGAAATTAGTCAAATATATAGATTTTGAAAAGTTTATGTCATGAATGTATTAAATAAACATGCAAGTACAAAGTTGTCCGATGGAAACAGTCTTGTATGTGGCTCAATCTCATAATAAAATACATATTAAGCAATAACAATGTAATTTTTATAAATGAACCTGATCAATTATACATAAGCATTTTCTACAATGTTTTTTTAAACTAGGCAAATTTCAGTACAAAATCTTACGGATATGAAGGAATAGATAACGGCTATGGTGCTAACGTATTAAAGACCGGACGCAGTGAGGTAAAAAATAAACATAGGGTTTGAAAATACTGGTCAGTAGACAAGCGTAGCATACCGACAAACAGAATCACAATTGTTATCAAAGAAAACTGCAAAAATTGAACTAAAGGAAAAAATTATAAAAAATAAAAGTCATAAAATACTAAATGCATGAATTCCCTTAAACCAGGAAAAGTGCCTTTACTGATTATCACTCTAATAAAAGAAAAATGTTGCGTAATAAAACAAGCCCGTTTAGCAAGGTTTATTTACTACGCTGTCTTGTTACTCATATAATATGTAAGACTTAGTTCTTATAAATAGACACGTGTACGTGTTATTTATTGTCAAAAGGACTTGGACAAAAGATCTTCAACAAAATTCTGTAACAGTATGCATATCTTGCACTGATACATATACTGAAGGTGTAAAAATGAATTATTAAACCGTAACAAAGCGGTTTTATAATTATGCACCTGAATAAGTGTTGAGGGAACCGGCCAAAGAGATACCAGGCGCGTCCTCAGATGACCGATAGGGGAATGCCATGTCTAGGGGGTTAGTTATGTCATAATAGAAAGCCTGACGTAGAACAATTGTAGCATAACTGTTTGGAGAAACGCCATACTCCATGCAGCATTAAGACCCCTCTAAGGAGAACAGACTCTCTGGGGTCGTAAAGAAGGGAACATTTCCTTCCCTGCCCATTTCACTCTTTTTCCAGTGGCCCCTGTTGTCTCTTCCACCATTATTTACTTCTTCCTTCGCGTATCATTTGTTTGAATTGTATAACATGTTATCGTCCTGATATATAGTACGAAAGGATAAGGAGTAAATAAACATGAGACCATAACACATGTGTTAACTTTAACTGCAATAAATATTAATCAGCTGTATTGCCATTTTCGAAATTGATTCTTGATCAGCAGCACTAGAACCCAACCAGCTGAAATAATAATCACTCGGAGTTAAATTCTAACTAATCAATCAATTAGTGGGAGTCATCAGATTCCTACAGAATCCTATCAGATTTAAACATCTTTGGCTTTATGGTTTAGATTTTATCTGCACTGAAGAGACATAAGTTGTCGAAATGCGCATATGCAGAATTTAAATTCACAGTACCTTCGGTATTTAGTCATTTTTACCACTGGGTCGATGCCACTGCTGGAGGACTGTTAGTCCCCGAGGGTATTCACCAGCCCAGTAGTCAGTACTTCGGTGCTGACCCGAAAGCCGATTCTACTATTAACCTTACAATATCTAAATTTTGTAAATTTTGTTGAAAACTAAGGAGTATCTCCCTCATGCAAAGCTCTGTCCTTAGCTGATTTTGGCTTCACATTTAGATTATTTGGTAATTTGTTCTCTATCAGATTTAAACATCTTTGGCTTTATGGTCTTCCAAACGTTTAGATTTTATCTGCACTGAAGAGACACAGTACCTTCGGTATTTAGTCATTTGATAAATCTATCCTGTGCTAGACAACAGTCAAATTTGCCACACGTACTCAACGTGTTGAAACTTAAAATGTTACACGTTTATTAAGGGAATGCTGGTACAATATTCGTTTGCAGATTTAATCAGTTTTTCGGCAACGAATGGCTTTAAGTGCATACAAGAAACGCAAAAAGTCAAATGAACTTTTTGAGATGGTAGACCACAAATCAAAAGGAATTTAAAGCAACGCTACATAATCAAAATAAAACCTTGTTCGAAAGTGTGTGATGAAAAAATGCTTTAAGTTATTACTTAGCTACATTATGGAATTTTCTTTATGGAACTGTTGTAAAAAAATTATAACATTCATGTTCTAAATATTTATGGTCCGGTCTTCTGATATATGTTTTATTCAAAAAGGAAACAAAATGCCTTGGATTCTTAATAAAGCTTATAACTGCGCGATTCTAGTAGAAATGAATATTGTCTTTCTGAATTTACTCGGAAAGTTGAATATTGCAGTAGACATCGAAGTATCAGTCAACAATTGTCAAAATGTACATCGTATATAATGTGATACTGCAGCTTTTATTTCATATTATTTGATTTTCAGATGATCTTATTCACTTCAGATATACGATATCCATTTAGTGCGGTAATTGAAGGTTCTGGTTTTAGGACTGGTGGCGTCCATCACTATTACATCAATCGGAAATGAACAAAACATTTGCTGCATTTATCTTCCACATCATGTTTCATGTTTGTATACGTAACACGTCAACCACCTCGTGAAAAAATAAAATATTTCATGGTTATTTATTCTAGTCTCTTATGTGGGCCTCCCGTAATACCTTGAGCTGTAAACATGTATGTCAAGAAAATGAATTAGTATTTCTATTTTGATAAAAATGATCAAAACCAAAGATAACTGTTAATTCAAAATAAATATTTCCGTGAAAAAAACTTCATAGTTTTACCGACTGATTCATACAGTGGGTGATCGCTGCTTGAACTTTCCCGGTGGTTTTCCACCTATTTGTCTTTTTGCCTCTTGGACTTTGGCTTTTGACAATTCTGTTCGTTAATTTTGTCATTATCACCATTTTTTTAAGTCTTAGGAAATTAACTGTTGATAGCGCTATTTATTGTTGACACCGTTTGCTATTTCTTGTTCTTGATAGTCTTTTGTCTTCCCATGCATCTATCTATTCATCCGTTCCTTCATGCTTTCAAACAAATATCTTGTGATCAAAATTACATAGTACTTACTTTAAACTTTGTGAAAGATGTAATGCAATATATTTTATCATTCGAATGTTTTACGGATCCAATCTCTGGTTTAGGTCCACCTTGAATGAAGGACTCACATATAATTCTCGATTAAATTTTCAATGATTGTTTTACTACTAATATATAAACATCAAAACGCGAAATCATAATGGTAAAACTTAAGCTCTACCTTCAAAGTGTCAGTTGTTTGGAAGGCCATTGCTGTTGGTCAAGGCTGCCATCACGGATGGTACATCGGTATTCTCCAGCATCAGTCGTTGTGAACGACTTGATTAAAAACGAAATTCCATTTTCGCTGACAATACTAACGTACTTAACACCATCTACATCGAAATGAATATATTAGATAAAAATGTGAAATCGTAGAATTATAGAAAGCTCACAGGTGCTTGAGGACAGGACCCTGTATTGGGCCCCGATGGTCCCTTCCCCTTTCTATAATATTTAATCCATTTTTCAATATTGGCCATTTATTTTTGCTATTTTGTACTAATGTAACATATATCTATCGTCAATTTCCTATTTTACTATCAATGTGCATCTCGACATATAGAGCGAAGCGAAAGGTTGCCAACTTCAGTCAGTGAGTATGGGGTACATATTGGGAACAACTGATTGAAAATCAATAAAACTTGCACTTACCCTTCAGTGTGACACATTTCTCGTTTTGTCCGATCAATATCCTTAACGAATATATACATCCCAGACGGTAATTATCACATTAAAGTCCTACACAAACGAATTTTCACTCGCGGTTTTGCAATTTTTTTTAACATTCAACCTCGATCAACGGAAGTGGCCGAAGAAGGATAACTCTGGACATGGCGGGAAATTCAAGGAGTTCTGATTACTATAGAAAGCAGGATAATGTAAGAGATTTTCGAATAACGGAAAGCCTCCAATCTTATCAATCAGAGAAAGCTACATAAATTGAAATTTAATTAAAAAAATCAATCCTAGTAACTGAAACCATCTGGAATATACGATAACATTTAGGGTGTTGATAAACAAGACTATGAGATTTGACCTAAAAGAATTACATCAATAAAAAGAAAAATCAGTTTTTTTTCTAAATTCTCAAATTCAACTGAAATATGATTGATGCACACCACATTTGATCGATTTTGAATATATATGATTGAATTTTGCTTTATGATTTTGTACTTAATTTAAAAATCGAATAGCTTATTCCAATTTGAAGCAAAAATGCTGTCACAGAGTATTTTCTATGCAATACATTTGAAACTGAGTGCCGAATTTTACCTCAAAATTTACCTCACATAGAACTAATGCCTTTTTGCCGTCGACGTGAATTTTTATTACGAAGTCAAAGTTTGCTGCTGGCGTACATGATATGGTACATTTAGGACACTAAAAATTCAATTTTGTAAATAAAAATGCATTATTAAGTCGTGGTCTCTATATAATAAGTCGTGCTCTAGAAATCATTTACTGCAAAAATTCGATTTTTGAGTGTCAAAAATGTACCACCTTAATTGCATGATTTCAGAGGATTCAAAGTTATTATGTGATATTATTTTACTTTTATCTCACAACATTACCTAGTTCTACATGTCAGTCAGTTAATTTAGCGTGACGCTTGTCATTTAGCCATGTTGATATATTATTATTTTGACTCGTTCCTATGAATATAGATCAATATAATTTGCATTCCAGTTGAATCCGATTTCAATATCCAATAGATACATTAGGGAGGCGGCTAATTATAACGTGCAATACGTGTCAAATCCGATATTTTGAAAAACGCTGCACAAACGAACTTTACAAAATCAGTTTATGGAGTTTAGGTTAAAAAAAAACAATTACAGTGGAAAGTGAGTTGTTAAGTTTGCCCTAAAAATGTCAATTTTGAACTGATTGCTATCGAAGCTTTCTCAGACAAAAAAACTTACAGTGGGATGCAGACATAATCTCTCGTCCAAGTTAACTTTGAGAGCAGTCACAAGTACAGCTCAAAGTTAACTTAGAGCATTCCTAGAATCATGTCTGCTCTGGTCCTAGAATCATGTCTGTTCTAGCTGTGACCGTTCTACCAAAGTCTGCTCTAGCCATGACCGTTCTTACCAAGTCTATTCTAGTCATGACTGTTCTTGTCATGTCTACTCTTGGCATGGCCGTTCTGGTCCTGGGATTTAAACTGGATATTAAATGAGATGTATCGGAATTTCCGGTTTCTCAAGCTCGAAACCGTTTAAATACTAAAAACATAAATAAGTATCTAATTTTACGATGTTTCAATAATTATTTGTTTCAGTTTACGTAATCTGATAATTATTGACATTTGTACTTTAATTTAAGTCACGATTTTTTATTTTATGATGAGATTTTTACGGAAAACTATTGAGAAATAAGTTAGTTTTCGGGTATTCTGATTGGAGAAGGGAAATAACACTTACTTTTTAAAATTTACCTGGATAAACACGGAAAAATAACTTTCCGCGAAAAGAACAACATACCGGCAAAATGTCGTTTTATATCTGAATAATTCATTTCATGGCAAAACGAAATTTTGTATCCGAATAATTCTATTTAATTTCATTTTTGATAAATATTATTTTGTTTTTATAATATAACTAAACTTAAAATATATGAAATACGCGTAAATAATGAATATTTGCCAAGGCTGTGACAAAAGGTGGTATGAGAGCGGTCATACCTAGAACTGGTCAGCTGAGAGCAATCATGACGAGAGCAGACTTTAGTAGAGCGGTCATGGCCAGAACAGACTTAAGTAGAACGGTCATGGGTAGAAGAGGTCAGAGCGGTCATGGTTCTGAGCAGAACGGTCAAGATTCTAGCTATGACCATGACTGGTCAGAGCGTTCAGGAATCTAGAGCATAGAGCAGTTCAAGAGCAGACTTGATACCTGATCTAAGTTAACTTAGAGAAGTTTTTAGGCTTGTTCCTAGTTAAATTTATGAACCCCACTGTAGTCAAAGGTTTTGATTGATTTTTTGAATGTGACAACAGGCAAAGAAAATTTTGATCAAACACTTTGAAGGACTTTGATGGAATAGAATCCTATGCCTTTTTTCTTAAATGTTCGATGGACTTACATGAGAATTAACAGATAAGAGATTTGATTCGAAAAGCTGCAACATTTGTTTACAAAACAAAAACAAAGTCATGTTAAAAAAGGTAAAATTCAATTGCATAAAGCAAGTGTAAAAAAAAATCCATCGACAAATTGCACGATCCATTCTAGATAGATTTGTGAACAATACTTGTTATTCATAGTAGAGGTTTCACACAAGATTGCTGAACGCAGTTCGTTGCCTCTTTCTAATGAACGAGTTCTGTAGTAATTTTCTTCCCAATTTACGACTTCTTAACCATGTATATGTCTAGTACATGTACCCACAAAACCCAAAACAATCTATCTTCACTTGAGGAAATAGAATAATTTAATCCTTGACACAAACATTTTCAACATTTTTTTCGCTCAAGAAAACTTTGATAGTTTCAACAGAAAGTTTTGACCACGAAAACATGGACAAAGTTTTCTTGGACCAAGTTTGATAGTGTCAACAGGGCTTTAGATATTGTCCTACAATATTCGGTTTAATGCAAAAGCAGTTTTAAAAGGATGAGCTTTGTTATCAGGCAACCAAAGTACCAGGCAAAATATATCTAAAACCTTAAATAGGTAAACATTCATGATCAGAAGAAGAAAACAAATTAATGAGTAGATCGTGGACACAAATTGATAAGGCATCTCCTTGGAGTACAATTCGTGGCCACGAATAACAAATTCGTGAAAAAAAAACAAATTTTACTCCATAACTTAAAACAAAATTCAAATTATCTCGACTTTCTGTAATGTATTAATATGTTTGTTTGTGAATTAAACTATGCTTTCTGTTTAAGATATGGGTGCCTTTTTGTATTAACTTTTGGTTTGTATTAAGTAACCACCACTTTCAGTCATCTTTTCTTTATAGATGTTTGACATTAATCAAGGATATCTGTTCGTTCAATGAGGGACAAAACTAATCAATGTAAAAGTTACAATATCAAGTCCTCAGAAATATGTATTAAAAACGGAGCATATATGTCGTTCAGATTCCTGATTTTACTGATATCTGTTTCCCAGATGACAACAGATCTTTCTCTTTGCCACTAAAGTTTGTTTTTCCTCTACCGGATTTGACTTTAACAATGGAGTTGACATGTTCAACACAGCGGGTGTCTTATAAGAAGCAGGAGATGCTTACTCTACCGGTGCACCTGATCTCACCCATGGTTTTTTATTGGGTCCGTGTTGTTCATGTGTGTCTTCAATTTCTTTTCTGTGCCATGCTCATGTTATGTCTTTGTTTTTTTTGTTTTTCCGACGTTGCCATTGTCCTTGGATTGTTCATTTTAGACTGACGGTTCGGTTCTCACTTTCTTTACTGATATTGCTGTTATTTCGAGCACTTCATATCCAACGGCTCCACGATACATGTATATGCATTTAATATTTTTTTTGTTAGTTGTTTTGTTTTGATGTAATTATTCATTGCAAACATGGAGGGAGCGGAAAAAAATATGTTGATCTTACGTTGAATAATTAGTCATACATTTAAAATACTGCATCTTGGTATCAATAAATATTTTATTCATTATAAAAAACAACAATAAGAGCTTTGTCTCATTGCTTTACTCTACCGTGTAGTGATAAAGAATTTGTGAAATGTACATTTACTCCAAATCTGTTTATTGTCTTTTCTCCCAATTCCATTTCTGTTCTAAGAAGCTCTAAGAAGACTTAACTAAAAATCGGACCACAGTAACAGCATAGTAAAACAACCACAATTTGCTTAAACATGCACACGACCACAAACATAGAATAAATCTAATTAAAAATTTAATTTTTAATTCGTGCAAAAGATTTATAAATTCATCGTAAAGATTAAGTAATTATATCCCGGCTTATGATTTTATGACCACGATCTAGGAAATTGCTGAAACAACAAGTCAGTTCTTGGGCACGACTTGTAATTCTTGGTCACGATTTGCAATTTCAGTACATTTATTTTTCTTCTCTAAAAATTTACCAAATAACTAAATACCGAAGTTACTGTGAATTTATTTTCTGCATATGGGCATTTCGACAACTTATGTCTCTTCAGTGCAGATAACCAATATGATCTAAAAGTAAAGCCAAAATCAGCTAAGGACAGAGCTTTGCATGAGGGAGATACTCCTTAGTTTTCAACAAAATTTACAAAAAATTAGATACTGCAAGGTTCCAAATAGTATCGGCTTTCGGGTCAGCACCGAAGTACTGACTACTGGGCTGGTGAATACCCTCGGGGACTAACAGTCCACCAGCAGAGGTATAGACCCAGAGGTAACAAATAACTAAATACCGAAGTTACTGTGAATTTATTTTCTGCATATGCGCATTTCGACAAAATAAGCTTCCATAAAATGTAATAATTTCATAATGACATAGTAATATTTTTACCTTCT
Source organism: Modiolus philippinarum (assembly GCA_002080025.1). Taxonomy (NCBI): domain Eukaryota; kingdom Metazoa; phylum Mollusca; class Bivalvia; order Mytilida; family Modiolidae; genus Modiolus; species Modiolus philippinarum. The sequence continues at coordinate 16,847 of MJUU01042762.1, forward strand.
CGTAATATCACCTCGCCGTCGCCAGCCATCTTTGAAATTTGAACCTAAAAACATAAAATACATTCTCATTGTTGAAGGCCTCATGGTGACTTCAAGGTGAACAACAATTAAAGAGCTGTTATGAGCATTTCTTTTGTTATTCCAGACACTTTAATTTTTGTAATTGCGTTGGACTATTCCATCTCTCTTTTGTCTTTCCTTTGTTTCTCTCGATTTCGATAATTTGATAACTGATAATTTACCTCAATTTATTAACTTACCCGAATTATTTACCTCGAATTAACTACTTCTACCTCATTAATATTTATGCATATTCATTGTTATTCTTTGCTTAACTTTGACCTTCTGTTATATTTCACTTAAAAATTAGATGAAGTTAACGACAAGTTTATGTAGGAAAAATTTCCCGGTCTAAGGATAGAATCTACACTACTTTTCTGTAATATCAAAGTGATCAAACGACATTGATATAACCATGAGGCTACAATTAGCACTTGATGAACAGTTGTAAGAAAATATATTTAAAGAGACAACAGATCGATAACTCAAGTAATTTAAAAGATTCAATCTAATCGGTATTTATATTTTAAAAGTAAACAAATATTTCATACAAGATCAATATAAAAGACAACTTTTCCGCATGAAGAACAATAAATACATTTATTATATAGATCACGGTGATTTATCGAGTTTTCTCAATCAAATAAATCTCATATTTTCACTCATTGAAATAAACATTTTATTTTCACTCTAGGAAATGACGTCACATAATTATCGTCAATGTAAACACGTGGCGCATTGATATTGAAAAGACAATCCCAATTAAATTGCACCCAAATTTGAAAATCTATATAATAATAAGTATAACTAATCAACCGTGATGAATATCAATAATAATATCACTCGTGTCAAACAACGCAAAGGATTAAACTCGTCTTGGAACAAGTTCCAAAACTCGTTTAATCCTGCGTTGTTCGGCACTCGTGACATTAATGTTATTGATATTCATCACGGTCGATTAGTTATATATAGTCTCTAACATTGTTTTCAGTTTATTACGTATATTTCTCACATCGAGATAGTTAAATTTTCACATTTTAAAGTTCGAGGTTTATCCGAGAACTTTAAAATGTGAAAAATTAAATATCGAGATGTGAGAAATTGTAATAAACCGGAACACAATGTTAGAGATTATTTCTCTAATTTCAACTCAATTTATTTGAAGTGAAGCGATCTCCGTAGTCTCCAGTCAAAAGTATGGCGCCATTTTGTTGCTATCATCGTTGCTATGTGTATTCTTGCGCCATTCATTGAAAGGGGTGTTGAATATAATGGTTTGATAAAAATGTCGTATTATCAATAAATTGAGTTATCGTAGTAATAAAAATGTTCCGCTAGACAATGATGCAGGTGTTAATTTCATCAACATCCGGTTGCACTATTTCTAAAAACTGACACGAGACATTTACATGATCGACCAATCGCCAACTGAGATCAAATAATACCCATGTTGATTATCATATCGATAACCCATTAGTCAGGAGGTGTTTATATTTGCTAGAAATTAAAGAAACTATAATTATTAACTATTTGATGTATATAGCCTTAATTAACTGATGAATATACATGAGTAGAGGATTCTATTTTGATGGCGGGATGTCAGTATCAATTTTTCGCATATAAAATTCTGTATATTAAATAAATTGCGTGGTCTTTAAGTTAGTTAAAGTATGTTTCATCTGGCATCTTAACAACCCCTTTTCTCACGAAGCACTTGAATTCAATTAATTACTCTGAAACATACTTTAACTATAACTAAAAGTTCCATTACTTGGTTCTACCATGTATTTGTAGAGATTTTGGCATGTGCATTTACTTCATATCCCTTCATTAATTATTAAACAACAACCTTAATTTTCAAACCTGAATAACTGACGCCATAAGTCTTCTAATCTTGAAAACCATCCTATACTTACAACGTCTTATAACTAATGTCTAGTTTCAATTAATGTGCATTAAGCTACATGTATTTACCTTTCTGGCTTAATGTGATTGCTGTACTTATGCAAAATTAACATTACGGATAACAGTGATTGTAAGTAAAATGTGCTAGTTAATTTTTATGTTTTTGGCGATCAAACATCAATGTAGCCTTGTTCGACTATTACCAATTAATTCCGAAAATTTTACTTTCTATGAGGTATGATAAAAGCTCATTGCTGGATGCATTAAGGTGACTTCAAGATGAAGAACAACAATAAAAGCGTTGCTTCATTGCTTGTTTCTACCATGTTCTTTCACTGCATTTAATCCATAGCCTTTCATGTTTTTAATCCTTTATATAATTTTGTACACGTAAATTCACATTCAAATTGAAAATACAAAAGTATAATCAAGTCTTTTCAAACTTTTGGCACTTTATCCTTTATTATTATTATTTTTTTTTTTGCAATTTCAAAATGTTATTTTTAACAGGTGTTTATAATGACTACACTCCCTATTTTTTATTGCCAAGTTTTTTTTGCGATTGACTCGATGAGTGCTCTTTGGTTATTTATATGTTGTGGTTGTGTTATGTTGGTCCTTTTTGTCGGGCAACGAATAACAGCAGTTGTAGGAACACTTAACCAGTTTATTTTAAGTTCGTTGACTGCAAATGCATGGACGTAGTATTGCTCGACATCTAGCAATGAATTCCACTCAAACCAGTGCTATGGGCCATCTTGAACTTACTATGAGGTCAGGATCAGGTCGATTAAGTCATTAATCATGAATCGTATCCGGCGCTTAAAAACATCTATGTAAACTAGAACGCCCAGCATATTAGATGACCCTCTTGTTGCTAAAACATTGACAAACCTCCAGGAAAAATACGTCATAGTACCTGCAGACAAAGCTTCTAACAATATCGTGTTTGTATGCAAGAAACACTATTTAGACTGTCTTGTTAAGGAGATGGATATTGACACTTCATCG
>MJUU01042762.1:25077-46331 GCA_002080025.1 Modiolus philippinarum
AAAATTACTTTTATTCCTATAATAATTATTGTGCTGAAGGATTTGATTTAATTGTGGCAATAACACAACAAAATACACGTATGGATTTAATATAAACGAATCTCGATACAGAATGTCTTTAATATTTGGTACTGTTTAATGAGAGTCTTGACTGCTAATTCCTTCTGGCTGAAGATGATAGTTTTGAATCTTATAACCATGTGAAAAACAGGGGAATTCTTTATTGAGTATTCACCACTATAACTGTGATCTTTCTTCAGACTAAATATCTACATCAAATAGTAAAATATAGATCATTTTAATGTTTTCGTGAGTAAATCATATTTTTTTAATCGTAAAGACAATTATATTGACAGTTATCTCCAATCCAAATCATTCCGATATTAGTAAAGTTGTAGTTTGTGTATAAAAGTACAAGCATGACTAGAAATATTGGTTTTTAAATTGCAGATAAAGTTGCTTAATAAGACAAACAGCCCTAAAAAGATCTATAATTTGTCTTAATTGTCTGAAATATTCTTTGTTCAAACATTAGATCATGTTAACATACTTATATACAAATGCACAGTAACTTATCCCATTTTAAACAAAATTATAGCAATAATTCCTGAATTACATTTCCAAATTAGTTTTTTTGACAATCTCGCATCCATGACCAGAAAAGACATGGATGTAGCGTTGTTCGACAATTAGTAAGGAATACTGCTCAAACCGGTGCTTGGGGGCCGTCTTGAACTTGCTATGTGGTATGAGTAAAGCTCAATGCTGAAGGCCTCGTGGTGACTTCAGGATGAAGAACAACAATAAAAGCGTTGTTCCTTTGCTTGCTTTTATTATGTATTTGTAGAGACTTTGTCACATGTACATTTACTCCATATCCTCTCTTTCATCATTTACTACTAGTGATTGATAACACGTCTTGTATCAGAATAGATTATCAAAAACTCTACCTTCAAAGTTTAATGTCAGTTGTTTTAAAGGCCATTGCTGTTGGTCCACGTTGTCATCACGGATGGTACATCGGTATTCTCCTGCATCGTTCGTTGTTAATGACTTAATTACAAACGAAATCCCATTTTCGCTGACAACACTAACATACTTAACACCATCTGCATTGAAATGAATATATTAGAAAAAAAAGTATTTCTACAACAAGAAAATTCAATACAATATATAACAAAATAGTTGTTGCGAAGCAGTTCTCGAGATATATGTATAAAAAATAAGTGTAGTAGCAAATAATTGATTGTGACGTCATTTGGAAAGATTTATTGCAGGGGTATTCTCTGCTAGATTTTGAATGAAAGAAGTTATACTAAAGCCTCAAGTAAAATCGGGTCATATATATTTGTAGTGTTATATTTTTTGTAGGCCTTCATTATTTCTTTCAGTAAAGATATAGAAAAATATGATAATGTGAGCTGTTAAAACAGAATAATTTTTTCAAATTTAAAAATGAAAGGTCACAATAATAAGAAAAAGTTATTAGATGAGGTAAGCTAAATATGTGAGGGTCGAATGTTCGACTGTACAGACTTGTCGGTCTCTTAACGTTAGATGTCGTGAACGGGCTAAAAATAAAGTCGTATACATTGTAGTTTCACAAGAGGAGTAACATTTACATGAATAGGACCCAAAATTGTATTAATTAAGTTAAGAAGTGATTTTTTACAGTCAGGACCATAGTTTTGTGAACATAGCTACTAAGTCCTTGTGATAGTGATTGAGTTTGATATCTTAATCTGTCAATATCAAAATTATCTATGTGTCAAAATAAGATTGAGCCTACGGTTCAAACATTGCTTGATTGTCAAGCACTGAGCCTCAGACGAAAAAAAACTGACATCAGAGATTGCAACAGAGATTAAAACTTTAACCAGTTTTTGATTCTGCTTTATATTGTTTTCAAATTTTTGCTAGAATCAGCAATTAGACAATTGAAATTCAACCTCTCCAAAATAACAATTTGCACTCCATGTTACAACCAGAACCCTTTAATCAGCAGTTTTCATGAAACTATCCTATTTGACTTTAAGTCGTCAGCTGATGGTTCATGGGTCAAGGTTATGGTGTTTGAGAGGCTGAGATATTGGCTACGCATGCATTAATGATAAAGTGATGAACCATGAAGGTTTGGGAGTAAAAGTGAGTGTCACCGGTTAAATTTTTAAGACAATCAAATCAAATCTCACTGAGGACGTTCATCCTGCTTTCACCTGCGAAAAAAAGCTTTGAGATAAAAGACTGTATATCTAAATGATTTGAAATTGGTCGGCAACTGGGGTCGTAGGCACAAATGCACATCTTTTGAGAGGGGACTAGTGTATGTGGGAGACAGTGCATCTGTATTGGGTACACATTCAAAGTTGAAAGCATAATTACCAGAATCATTCTAATAAAGTCACAAATCTTTGTTAGAGGAGTCAATATTTAAACTGTCTAATGTGGCTTTTGGTATAATTATAAGATTATTTGATTTATGACTCTTGCTTTTATGGAAAAAATGTATAACTTCGAGGTCAAATTACAAAAATACGAGCTGATACATTCAACAAGTTTTAGAGATGATAATTACTTTTTGCAAGATTCTTTTCAGGTTGCAAAAAAGTGCAGTTTTTTGTTATAAAGCCTGCTCAGTAAGCCTGATGAGACATGCTGAGAGTCATTCAGAAATTGTATCATCCCACATCATGTCTTCAATTATTTTAGAGCATTGGCACGGAAGACAGTTTGATGGCTGATGTTTTCCTGTCATCGTCCCTCATTCCTTTTCACCGAGCAAAAGCAACAAAAAAATCTCAAATAGTGCTGGCTGACTTGGTGCACAAAATTGTGTAAGAGGTCCTGTCAACACGTTCGCTGAAAACAACGGATACACATGAATAAATGAAAATATAGTGTATACTTTAGTTTGTAAATAGTTTCAAAGGATATACATTGAGGAAATGCCGCCAATTGGGGGATCGTTCTGTGGAACACATTTGCTCTGCCTGTGACGATACGGATTGTGTAATCGACAACCATTTCAGACTGCCCAAATACTGCCCACAAGACATGAAAGTCGTTTTCGGTTAAAGTAAACGGAGGTCAGTAAAATAGGCGAACGTTGAAGCAGAGGATCATATAAACATACAAATGTTATTGTTGTTATGTACCGAAATTATCAAAGTACAGTACGTGACTGTTTACTGTAAGTCACCGATTATGACTATACAGTTTATAATTCGGCCTTTCTTTATTTTAAACTTAAACTTATTTACTGTAACCTTTTCATCTTTTTTATTCTCCTGTGAATTGAAACTTTATTTTATGTAAACATAAATAGTTTACACTATGTAATCATATTTCATACCTTTGTTTGATAATTCAACAAACAAACTAGAACTGTGCAACATTAAAGCAGTACAGTACGACCCCTGGTCATGAAAAACAAGTCAAGGTCACGAATTTTTACAATTTTTGGCATCGAATTACGAACAACAAAGAGGAATTACAAATTTTGGCAACGAGTAAACTAATACATGGTCACGATTGACAAGACATTGCCACGAATCAACAAGTCATGGAAACGAATTCAGAAGTCATGACCACGAAATAAATCAATCATGGCCTCAAAAATGTCCTTACTTGTTTCATGTTGTGTAGAATTCAGCAATCGTGAAACAAACTTTTAATCGATGTATTGAACCTATGCAAAGACATTTATATATTTTGTATTGTTTCTTTCACAAAGTATCTAATGTTTTGGAACTCGATTTGGAATTCCTGGTTAGGATCTGTAAGTAATAGCTACGATTTGTTCCTGATAATTACCATTTCGTAATACGATGTCATTATCACCAGATATCTTTGAAATTTGAACCTAAAACCATAAATATATTCATTGATATCAATTCTGAATTAATTAAGCCATAGTTCTTGTTATCTGTCATAAATACAATTTTTTTTTAGTTTTCTCCGAATAAATCATTAATTAACTATAGGTTTTAGGTAGATTTGGTCTACATCACTCAACTGAAGTTTAATTTTGTATTTAGAATGAAAGCTTCATGTCATTTTAAACTTTCATTTTTCGTACTTCGTACTAGTGACATGTTAACTTAATTGCAAAAATTTCAAAGTTTGTAAGTTGTTCACCTTCAAAACGTGACGATTTAACAGATAATGGAAAGAAGTATACACATATTGATTTTTATTTTAGTTGTTTTTTCACATCATTTCACTGAATGTACTAAGTGACGAAAATATGCAAAACATGGTTATAGCAAATTATCAAATGGGTAGCCTATGAATTGTTAATTTACAAGGGTTTTCATTTATGCTGCGTATTCTGATTCAGACATTCAGAAGGTATAGTATAGGCATAAATTTATTCTCTTGGCTATACATAAAACATATATATATATATTAACATCTTCCATGAAAAATTTCGATTTAAATGAGGATAAATTCATATTTTTTTTTCTTGATAGTCACTTTGAAGCAAAAGCTATTGGCAAAGGCATTGCAACTCTCTTACAGTTATTCTATATTTTGATTGTCTGGTCGTCTGTCGGCTATCAAAGGTCTTCTGTCGAAAGGTTAAACAATTAAAAGTTCGAGCTTTAGCTTTTATCTTTAACCCTTGAGAATGTAGAATTATCATAACCAACGACTTGTGGGAGAACATTTTGATCTCCTATGGAAACAACATAAGAAATATAAGTCATTTGTTCAGAGAACAAATGTAGGTCTACCCGAAGAAAATTTTTAGCAAAGTCTCGTAATAAGTGTTTTGGCTTGATGAAACAAGAGAAATTTTCTTAATTACATGTCATCAGCCATCTCTTACAGTTTACGAATTAAAACATTGAACAAAAAAATTTAAATCGTTAACAAAGTTGTATTTTGTAAAACTGAACATTTTCCCCATAACATGTCATTAGCCATCTCTTTCGGTTTACGGGTTAAATCATTTATCACGAAAAAAATCTATGGTTGCTAAGGATTTCATTGTATTGCTAAGGACTTTGAACTTTGATTTTAATGTGATATTGTAGGTAATATAAAGCCGAACATTTTCGCTATTCAAAGTTTTTTTCTATCTCTTACAGTTTTTGAGATATAAGCAAGAAACCCCAATTTTGGACCCGGAAAACAGTTTTTGTATCCTAAGTCCATAACGCTTGGTCCAATAATTTTTTACCCAATATATTAAATGTAGATCTTGATAAAATACACATTTTATTTATTACATGTTATCAACTATCTATCACAGTTTCCAAGATATACTATAAAAATATATGGTTGCTAAGGATTTCATTATGTTGCTAAGGACTTGGAATTTTTTCCTTGATGTCATTGTATAGGTCATATTAAACTGAACATTTTTGCTTTTTAAGTTTCTGTCTATCTCTTACTGTTTCTGAGATATAAGCAAAAAAACCTCTATTTCGGACCCCGAAAAACAGTTTACGGACCCTAGGTCCATAGCGGTTGGTCCAAAAATTTTGGACTCATTTCCTCTTTACAACATTACGAAACTCTTTGCCTATGGTTGCTAAGGACTTTTATGGCAAATAACGTTGTTGCTAAGGACCTTGACCTTTGACCTTGACCCCATTTTGTCGGCCATATTGAGCTGAACAATTTACCTTCTTTATAGTTTCTTCGTATATTTAATAGTTTTTGAGATATAGGCAAAAAACTCTAAAATCGGACCCCGAAAAATGGTTTTTGGGCCATAGGTCCAAAATGAATGGTCCAATCATTTTGGACCCCCAGTGTCAACTGTAGACCTCAATGAGACAAACATTCTCTCAAATACATTTGATCATCTATCTCTTACAGTTTACGAGTTAAAGCGATAACAAGGCACAAGGTCATCGGTGACCTTGACTGGTGACCTTTGACCTTGACATTTTTAGATGGCCATATATGACTTATGAACAATGGTGAAGGTTTCAAGTCTCTACGACTTATCATTTGGGAATATTTAGCATTAACGGAAATTAAAAATCTTTCAAAGGGCAATAACTCATATAAAGAGTCGTCAAATTTCTTCGGACCAAATGTAACAAAGTTGCGACTTTTGATTATGAACATTTTTCCCTTTATATGTTTTCAGCCATCTATTACGGTTTATGAGTTGAAGCGATAATAAGGCTTAAGGTCATCAGTGACCTTGACCGTTGACCTTTGACCTTGACATTTTTAGATGGCCATATATGACTTATGAACAATGGTGAAGGTTTCAGGTTTCTATGACTTATCGTTTGGGAGTATTTAGCTTTAACGGAAACTCAAAATCTTTCAAAGGGCAATAACTCATATAAAGAGTCGTCGAATCTCTTCGGACCAAATGTAACAAAGTTGCGTCTCATGATAATGAACATTTTTCCCATTATATGTTTTCAGCCGTCTATTACGGTTTACGAGTTGAAGCGTTAACAAGGCTTAAGGTCATCGGTGACCTTGACCGGTGACCTTTGACCTTGACATTTTTAGATGGCCATATATGACTTATGAACAATGGTGAAGGTTTCTGGTTTCTACGACTTACCCTTTGGGAGAATTTAGCATTAACGCAAACTCAAAATCTTTCAAAGGGCAATAACTCATATAAAGAGTCGTCAAATCTCTTCGGACCAAACGTAACAAAGTTGCGTCTCATGATAATGAACATTTTTCCCATTATATGTTTTCAGCTATCTATTACAGTTTTTGAGTTTAAGCGATCACAAGGGGTAAGGTCAAAGGTCAAAGTCACCGATGACCTTTGACCTTGACATTTTTAGATGTAACTTATATCAACTAAGAATAATGGTGAAGGTCCCATGTCTCTACGACTAACCGTTTAGAAGTTTTGAGCGATGACGGAAATTGAAAATCTTCAAAGGGCAATAACCCCCCAAAAAGTATACCGCACGGTTTCGGACCAATGTAATGAAGTTCCGTCATGACCTAACGAACATTTTCCCCATTACACTTCATCAGCTATCTTTTACGGTTTTCGAGTTTAAGTGATCACAAGGTATTTAGTGAAAAGGGGAAGAACTCCGTAACGGAACAAAATTCCGAATGTGGCCCTCGACTGCGAAAAGTTTATGTCTGCCCGGTATTTTGTGCGAAAGCTCAATTCGACATGTCGCGTACAGTTTTGGGCCGAAGAGTTTAAAAGTTGGCGGAAAAAAAAAATAATAATAATAATAATCAGAAGAAATACTATAAGGTCTACCGAGAAGGTTCTCGGGTAGACCTTAATTAGACAAGTTTTAATACATACATCTGTCATAGAATGTACATCAACTACTTTGCATGTCACTATCGCATAGCTACCACTAGAGAGATGTAAAATCTGTTCAGTAAATGTAACAATGGATGGATTTAACCCTGAAACTGAAGAAAATGTTGACATTTCATATCTTGCAATTTTGAATCGCTTTGCACAGTATTCATGTATGTTACAAATTGTTTATAAGAAAAAGAAGTAGAAAACCTGTATTTTAAACTGGAAGAAATCTAAATTATATAAGATTTTGTTTGAAAGTATAGAGTATTTCCTTTATTGAAACTCTGCCCTTGCCTGAATATTGAATTTTCTCTTCAGAACTATTAAAATTGTTCTCTGTCAGCTTTTAAGCTTATTCCGGTTTATGACTTTCCGAATGTTTGATATAATCTTTACTGAACAGACATAAGTTGTCGAAATGTGCATCCGCAAAAACTAAATTGACAGTAACCTCTGTATTTTGTTATCTTGGGCAAAATAAAACAAAATACTGCTTCTTGTATGCATTTGAATTTTTTTAACATTATCTTTTTTTCTTTTATACTAGAATTCGTAAAATTATAGTTGCATATAACATCGGAAAGTATAACATCAAATTAATTGACTCATCCAGAGCTGGGGAAAGTTGTCTGGACAAAAGCATTCTCCGGTTTTTGATCTACTGTAGAATTGAAAAAATTGGCGTTTAGAATGTTGCATCACAAAGTGTGTATCATGTCATTTTATTTGATGATACTTATGCGATTTTCTTTAACGAAAATTGATTTAGCAAGAACAAAAATGGCAATAAAACCATTTCGAGCTATTCTATCTATTTATTTTTTATATTTATTAAGACACACATGACACACGCTGTACTTCCGCTTTAACATCAGTTAAATTGTTATTAAATAATAAGCAGCAATATCAACACCATTGGTAAGGTATGACCTAAGTATATGTGTTACCTCCAGGAAACTTGCTGATGTATGATTGTGGTCCGACTCAAACCATGTAACAACGGTAGTAGAATACCGAAGGAACAAGGGGAGCGATGACCACAAAAATCGAAGTCCAAAGACATGGCAAAAACAGCAACAGAGAAAAACAAAGACAAAACAAGGAAGTGAGACAGCCACAATGCACGGAAACAGTTGTTTTCCAATGTGAGGACTATCCATGTCATATGTTGTTGCTGGAATCTATATCATATCGCATACTATAAATAACCCTTTTGTTTCATGTTAAGTGAAATTTTTACAAATCGTTGGTATAAGTGAATATTTACCTCTCATCACATACTATACATATCCCTATCGAGGCATGTTTTGTGTGAATTTTTACCAAATAAGTAAAGTTTGCACTAGCATTTTATTTTATATTATCGAGTGGGGAAAACGTTTTCTGTTAATGTGTTTTGGGCATTTTTTGATTTTTGTTGAATAGCTGGTATGGTGAAATAAATCAGTTGTTAACTGTTTAGTGTTTTCTGTTCTGTTGAATTTGATTTTGTGTTAACAGTTAAAGGGAAATAAAAAGCACCTTTTGCCGTTAATCATAAAAGTGTGTTTCTTGTCACAGATTTAAATATACTGTCAAAATTAAAGACTGTTATCCTATTAATGAAACCCTCTCAAGCCCCCCATTTATATAACTCATGTTACATTTTTTAGGTGGAATTATAACCAAATGGGTATTTATAGTTGGTATTCATCTGATATCACATACTATATCCTTTAGGAGATGATTTAGGTAATATTTTACCCTCATTCAGCGTTAGTTGCAATTACATACTAAAATGTCCCTTTAGATTCATAGAAGGTAAATATTATACAAAAAATAATATTAGTTTTCAATTTAGTTGTATCATATACCTATAATATAGATGTTTGTTTCACGTGTAAGGTAATAATATAACACAAAAGTTGAAAACCAGTTGGCATCAAAATTTATTTAACACACCATAAATATCCCCTTTGATGCATGTTTAAGGTAAAATGGTGTCAAAATTTAGCATATAATTTTTTGCATTTTATCGTATCTCTTTTATTTCTATATTTTCAGGACAGCAATTAAAAACCATATCAGTTTTATACCGCAGAGGAAAATAACTCTTTTTGTTTAAATTTTTGAGAAAAAGATGCATTAAGTGAACATTAGGGCATTTACATCATATCATAATTGGTAATATCAATTTTAATTATGCTTCTGGTAAATTGGTGTTGATACAATAAAAGATTTCCACTTTTGTCAAGTTTTTTTTTGTAGAATCATTTGAAAAGATATGAACCAGAGATGTATATGTCTCTGCACGATTGGAAAATACCCTGTTTGTGCATCGGTTAATGTATGAAAATTCAAATGAAATACAGAATGACTGGTTTACAGAGTATGGTGAATGAATTGTTGTGTAAAGTGTATTGTAAATGGTTCATGTTGCAACACTATACACCATCACACTATCAACCATACACCAGACACCATATGAACCAATGAATTATGTATATTAGTACCATGAAATATTATATTTAACTGTTAAAGTACTGCAAATTTATCGATTTAGCTTTAGGAGTTACGAAGATAACGCATGTTATTTTGAATAAGAAAAATAAGTATTGCAAGAATATCATATATGGGCGTCAAAAGACTATATGTTCATTTCCTCCATATCCTTTCGTAAAATATTTAATACAGGAGTTTGTCTTTTATTGCAGTGTGGAGTTGGTAAAACAGTTCCCCGTGGTAGAGATGTATGCTCTTTATTTTTCTTCGATATGGTGTACTTGTGCATGAGATAATATCTCATGTGTACACTTTGTGCAATTACTATTATCTAACTTTATTTAAATTCTAAAACCGAAGGATTAACCCCAACCATCGTAGTTTTGTCCTTAGCTATATTTGATATTACTGATTATTCGGATTTCGTTTGGTTTTATGCATTTTAATGTTTTTTTGAAATTATGGATTTCCTTGTTTGGGTTCTAGTGCTGCTAATGAGGAATAAATTTCCGAAATGGCCATACAGCTCATTAAAATTATTGCAGTTGGAGTTAACATATGTGTTATGGTCTCATGTTCATTTACTCCATATCCTTTCGTAAAATATATATTACCTTTCAGTTTAACATAGAATAGAATTAAGCTAAACAGTGCCATATATATTTTTATTTTACTTCATTCAAATTTCTGATTAAATCCAATCATTTCATGGGTTCTTCGGAATGTGGTATTTTCGAAGTATTTTTTGTTTACCCTGCCTTCCTTTAGCAACATGTGATTTTTTTTTCTTTTTTTTTCTGTTTTTTTTTTGCGTTCTAACGAAAATATTACATTCTAAGAACGAAGTTTGTCGAACTTGGAATATATCACCCTATCCGGTCAATAAGTATATAGTCCTATTTACAGAATTTATTATTAGACAGTGCTCCGGTTCGTTATTTATGTGAATTTCTGTCGCTTACATACACTATGGTATTTGGAGAGGTGTCTGCAAAGACAGCTAAAGAATTTTTAGTTTCAAAAGACAACAATTCTACAAAAGTGCTGTCGCCAGCAACTTCAAGTTCTATGAGTATGCGGCAAAAAAATGTTTTCACTGAGTTTGAAGGGTTTTCCAAATGTGAATCTAAATATTCTGAATGTTCTGCAATTATTTAAAATTACGTGCATATTCTTGTTCAGCCAACAGTACTTTGAGATCATAAATTGCAGATTCATGCAAAATGTTTCTAATAATAACTTCCCTTTCATTATTCATTTTAGCATTTGCAGTTTGGATCTTCTATTTGACACCTGTTAGAGTTTACAAAATTCGTTTATATTCTATTCTTAACTATAACAGTGATTTTTATGAGAAACCATATTATGTGTTCTGTAATAAGATGAAATGAAAGCGTTTAGTATAAAAAAAACACATCAGTGTAGGGTGGGATGGTATATTACCACAATTAGAAAAAATAACACATGAAATTAGAAAAAATAACACACGAAGTAAATATTACCACTCTCGACTCTCTCTCTCTCTCTCTCTCTCGGGTGATATTTTTCTTTAAGTGATATTTTTCTCCATATGGTCATCTACCATACACCCTCCATAGAAGGCAATATTTTTATAATACCATCTGGCTTTTGCAAGTATGTCTCCTATCAAGTATGTCTCCTATCAAGTATGTCTCCTATCAAGTATGTCTCCTATCAAGTATGTCTCCTATCAAGTAAGCAGAAAACAACGTAGTAAAAAAACAAAATCTATGTCGATATTAATTCAACTAGAATACGGAATATCTGGAAAATTGTGATATCTGTTAGGTAAGATATCAAGACTGAAATGTTTTTTTTTCAAAACATCTTTAGCATACTTGAGTGCATGTGTTGTGTACAAATTGCAATTTTGTACAAATTATAATTTGTATTTTCAGTTTGTACAAATTACAATTTATACAAAATTGGCTTATTCAAATTATAATTTGTACAAAAAAAACCAAAATATCACTTCTAATTTGTACAAATCTTATATCATTTGCTAAGCTTTGTTTAAAATAATGAAATTACAATGTAATTAAAACATGTATTTAGTATGATAGAGCAAAATTATTCACATAATTTAACTTAATTTTGTAGACTTAGTTTCTAGTTATAAAAATATTATCACAGCAACTCTTGAGCCATGACAATGAAAATTACAAACATGAACATAATGTGCATTCAAATTCCCATGGCTCAAAAATCCTTGGAAGGGATCGATAAATATAGGTCGACTCGGAGTTAGGGGACGACCATTTGATTCTGAGGGGGGGGGGGGGGGGGGGGGGCTGGCAGGTTTTGTAAATAAACATTATGTCCCTGAAAAAGTTGGAAATAAATAATCTGGCCTGCACATCCAAGTAAAAAATTAATCTGACCTTAGATTTATTGGTACGATACGATTATGTTGTTGAAAATAAAAAATTTAGACGGAAAGCGGCGAAAAATAAATATTCTGGCCCGCAAAATTTTGAAAATAATTAATCTGGCTCGACCAAAACTGCCAGCCCCCCCCCCCCTTCAGAATCAAATGGTCGTCCCCTTAGATCCAACTGAACCTGTTTTTCAAGTTATTGACTCTAAAGTTTCAATATCTAAATACTAGTAGTCGACTGTTATTTTCCCTAATAAAATTCAGTCGTATTACAAGTACAAAACAAGCATACCCATGCAGACATTTTAACCTTATTTTTACACAGCTAAGCCAACGTTTTATAGAAAGTAGAGTTGGTTACATGTTATATTGTTTTGTGAGTTTGTGTATTTCTTGGTGACTTCTATTCAAGGTCATGTATCATATATTGTCTTTAAATAGATAATGTCCAATCAAATCTTATAAATACTGTAAACTGACGAAATCTCAGCCCATGTATTGTATGGAAACTGTCAATCTTAATTCTAACGCATTGTGCTCTATCATACTTAATAATCAATGAAGGGATATGGAGTAAATGCTCATGACACAAAGTCTCTACAAATTAATGGAAAAAGTAAGCTATGGAGCAACGCTTTTATTGTTGTTCTTCATCTTGAAACATATTTTCATTATTTTTTTCATTCTTAATAAAGTTTAACAATTGATGTAAGATTTGTACAAATTATAAGTGAAATTTGGGATAACTTCGTACAAATTATATAAAAACAAGGGTAAAACAATGTGCCCCCGACTCATCGTCGCGGGGGCATAAAAAATTTACTGGGCTGGTGAATACCCTCGGGGACTAACAGTCCACCAGCAGAGGCATCGACCCAGTGGTATCAAATAACTAAAACCGAAGTTACTGTGAATTTATTTTCTGCATATGCGCATTTCGACAACTTATGTCTCTTCAGTGCAGATAAAATCTAAACGATAAAATCTAAACGTTTGGAAGACCATAAACTCAAAGATGTTCAAAAACTGATAGAGAAAAAAAAAACAATATGATCTAAATGTAAACTCAAAATCAGTAAAACAAGACATTCTATCATTATAATACACTTTTTATCGGCAATATGTACATTTTCTCTTTGATCTTACTGACTGATATTGTCAGTATCTCCGTACTGACCTGATACAAACAAAATATCAGACAATGATGTCATAAAATTGACATCATGACTCTTACAAAGTTGCCGATAAAAACAATAATGGTAGATTTGAAGGTCTCGACAGAAAATATCACTAGTATCACAGATCGTCCTATCGGACTCGCCGCGATACGGTGATATTTTCTGTCTCGACCTTCAAAACTACCATTTTTCTATATATAGATCCAAGATCCAAAATGCAGCTGCAAAATTATGCGAATGGGATGAATTAGCCGTTTTTGAGTAGAGACCCGAATATCAAAAGAAATGTAAAAAAAAGGTGGACAACTGTAGCTTAAACTCATAGTAGCGATTCTAGGAGTATGGATGCGCGCGCCTTTTGCATTTTGTCAATCGTCTGCTCACATGCAATGCACTAGTGATACTTGTATATTGATGTTAGTCGTTTTAGGAAAGACACACGGTTTGTTGACTTAAGTGTAATAAAATCATCTGCTGGACTATTGTACTTAAATAATATTTGGATTATTTTAAAATATCAACTTAGTAATTCAGTTATTTTACCTATGTAACATCAGTCTATGAAATTTATATGTCAAATCAATAAATGCCTGAGAATATGAAATTATATGCGACGCTTTGTTTGCAATTAAGTGTATGCTGATAGAGTAGTCATCATCTGATATAAATTTCTACGTATTTGTGAAAAGACATGGACTATTGAAAAATGTTTAGAATCAAGCTATTCTCGAATTTCAATATTTTGTATATTTTGTACATTGTACTTCTTAAATTATACAGTAATCTTACCTGAAGTAAGGAACTGAAGCAATAATATACTGATCAAGTGGAATACAGGCAAACGTGTCATCATAAATACACTTCGAATATGTCTGTTTTTTTTGGTTGAAACGTTTCCCTTTTAGCTTTTTTCTAATGTATATATGAATAAACTTTTTATCGTTTGAGTTAAAAATAATCTCCGTTTATTCACATTTGGAAAAGACAGAAAAGACATGAATTCTAAATGTCAAAATATAATTACATACATCGTGCGTTTATGTGGGAGTTCAATCAAAGCTGAGTAGAAGATATAATGAGACAGTGGATAATTTTGATGAGTTGATGAATATTTAAAAAATATTTTTTCGATTTATTTCAAAGGATCTCTTAAATAATGCACAAATAAAAAGCAATTAAGAAGATTTCAATTACATTCATGATTTACACTCGGAACTTCTCATAGAGGGTGTCCAAAAACGATGACGGATGTCATTGGACCATCTGAAGACTTTTATCAGTTTAAATGAAGTTCCAATGGTTGTTCCATTAGAAAATGGCTGTCGCCAATATCTGACATTGTCCATATATACTTTATTTTAGGTGGAAGGTCATAACCCTCAGAGGCGTACTTGACGTAGTTTAAAGATACTTGGTAAATAAGGGTATCACAACAACGTTGAATATTTGGTATCATTTGACATTCATATGCATTCACGCTTGACCTTGATATCAACTAATTGTGTTCAAGTGAATGGTTTTCCAGTAAATAAAACCTCGTCATAATTTGCTTCGGAGCGGTCGTTTTTTAAACTGAATTTCGAATGCATTAACTTACAAGTGCATCATGTGCTGCCATTTCTCTCATTGGAATTGACATCACTCAATTTCAAATGAGGCTATTTAGGAAAAATCATCATCATACTTCGGTATTTTGTTATTGAACTAAGTACAAGGGTAATGTAGAACTACTTAATTTGACACATGTTTATCACTATTGTAAAAGTTGTTTTTGACGATATAGGTCGAATGTCTGCTTTGCAATATTTTTTGGTGTGTATGTATGTGTGGAGGTAGGGTGGCTTTCTCTAAAATATTAACCAACATCCTAAAATTGAAAATCTGCTGCAGAAGGCAATACTTTTGACCTTTGTTCCAATTAGATCCAAGGGAAAGATAAAACCTGATCTCATGTTATAAAGGCACGAAATGAGGAACATAATGATATTTAGAGATCCAACTGAGAAGAAAATTCTTCTTTAGGGAGTAGACCTTGGGTACTAGGGCGCTAACTCTGTTTTATACTGATCCAAATAGATAAATAAATAAAAAGTTGAAAAGATTTCACACAACTAATATTCCTTTTCTCGTGAAAATAATCATTATGCACTCAGGAATCATAATGAATTCATTAACTGTGTGCTTTCTAAAATGATATCGAAATGTTTTTTTGTTTTTTTTAATTTTGTCAACAGGGGATAATTTAATGCTCAGGATTTCTCATTTATCATTTATCAATTTTGTTCATTTTCCCTCTTTACTCTCAATTCAGATAAAATGACATCTTTATATTGTTACTTTTTATAATAATTATACAAGTCATTTTTTCAGAATTATTTAAACTTGATCAAAATTAAGTAGAATTCTCAGTTTGTATAATGTGTGGCGATCGTATTTTAGTATAAAGTTGGTAATAGCTAGAACCCGGAGTTAGAATGATAGATGTAATGTTTAGATATGTTAGATGTTATGATAAGACATTAGAAGCTTGAAATGTGTACCGTGGGAATTAGAGAGAGAGAGAGAGATCGCAGACCACGTGTAACAGTTCATGTAGAAGTCAACCATGTGCTTATATATCGTCAGTTCTGTATTATTCTGTCAAGTTGTAACATCTATGAAATAACACAAATTAAAAGTGGAACTTTAATGCATTATATTTATCTGCAAATAATATATACTGGATTAATAAGATTATAACCGAAATGTGACCATAAGTGACAGATCCCGGAACAATGCATCTGCATTGCATATTGCGGTCTGGACCTGGTAGTTCCCCGTCTTTAATATTTATTGTAAATATAGATGAGACAAAAACCAGAACGCAATATCTGGTGGAGAAATCCGGAATTCATTTGTAATGACGTTTTTTGCTAATGCCTTTACAATTGAGGAACAGGACTATTACTAAAGCAAACGAGATGTCAAAAGACGAAGAAAAAGCTAACGAGTTTCCAATAGACGATTTGTTGATGACATTAAACCGTATGACAGATGTATTGGATTCCAATAACAAAAAAGGAAATGGACATACTAACATTCACATTGAAAATTTTGGTGGATTACCTCACGAAGATCCGAGACAGTGGCTCGAAAAGTTTGAAGCATGGGTAGGATTTAATGGTTGGACAAAGAATCCTGAGAAGATTGCTAGTGCGTTGTAATTGAAACTAGAGGGAAACGCGTTATTGTGGTTTCAATCAATTCCACAAATGAAGAAAACTGATTCAGGAGTACTTTTCAAAACTTTTTTGGAACATTTTACCACAGTTCACCCAACATGGATGTTAGAGCAGCAGTTGTATGATAGAGTTATGCAACCGGGTGAAGGACTTGAACTGTACATACTGGATATTCAGAAACGATGCCAACGTTTGCAAAAGAGTGCGCGAGAAACTGTGACTGCCTTTATACGAGGTTTGCCTGCTTCAATTCGTCTTTTTGTAATTCAGAAGAACCCTACAGACTTGCGGGAAGCAATTCAATCAGCAAGGCTAGCGCAGGAATCGCTTGCTGCCTTTCCGACATTTGACAGTGGGTCAACCGTGACCAAAGCGTTAGAAGAACAACAGAGAGCAATTACTGACTTAGCGAAATCCGTTGAAGCTATTAAAACCAACGTTCCAGTGAACAGAATTAGTGGACAAATTAAGTGCCAGTNTGTGACAAAATGGGACATTCCGCTAAAGAATGCAGAAACTTTAATGTTCAAGAAAGATCAAACAATGTGAAAATTCGGAGAGATATTGAGTGTTATAAGTGCCACAAAAAGGGACATATTGCACGAGAGTGTAGGGGAAACTAAGCGTGCCTAACAGTGAAGGGCAACATGTTAGGCAGGAGGAACAATTGACGTCTGAAAGCCCTAATGTAAGTGAGTGTAACATTTTTTCATTAACTACTGCTTCTTTGATAAACAATTATGTTAAGATCAATATCAATGGTTTATATGACACATATGCATTACTTGATACAGGTGCTGAAATTTGTGTAGCTAATCCTGACATACTTGATAGATTAAGTGATAGTAATTATGATGTTAAGATAGAAAAGTCAGATAAAGAGTCAATAGTGACCGCTAGTAATGAAAAGATTAAAATAGTCGGTACAGTAAATATTAATTTATCAGTAAGTAAGGAGAATGCAGATGTAAAGTTTTATTTAGTACCTGGTCTTGAACCAAATGTTATTTTGGGTGTAGACTTTTTGAAGAAAAAGGGAGCAGTCATTGATTTTGTAAATAGTCATGTTACTTTTGATCCTAGACGTCAGTTGATCGCACAAACAGATGTCACAGTTCCTCCAATGTCCGAAAAGATAATTGTTGCAAAAATTAAAGGTATTCCGCTACCTGATCATGTTTTGGGTATTTCTAGTGAATCCCCCGTTTTGGCATCGCATAGCTTATTAGCAGCAAAATCTCTTTCTCATGTGAGAAACGGAACAGTGATACATGGCTTGTGTAATTTAACTGACAAACCCATTACAATTAGTAAGAATACTAACGTTGGTAAATTTATTTGTTTATCTGATAAAGATAAGGTGTATAGCTTAGATGAAAATAAGACAAGTGCGTCTGCGCAAGAAGCACGTGTAGATAAAGATACTATGAATGAAGTCTTCTCTAACATGGGTCATGACCTTAGTAATACTGAACGAAATCAGCTGAGAGATTAATTAGTAGAATATGAAAATGTTTTTGTAAATAAAACAAATGAATTAGGGAAATGTGATGTATTACAGCATGAAATTAATATACCAAAAGATTGTAAACCTATACGACAAAGGTCTTATAAACTTGGTAGTAAACAGAAACTTGTTCTTGAAAATATAGTTAATGACATGTTAGAACAAGATATAATTGAGCCTAGCACGAGCCCTTGGGCAGCTCCTTGCTTACTCGTTTCCAAACGCAATAGTTCAGAATTAAGATTTGTTGTAGACTATAGAAGGCTAAACGACTGTACTGAGCTCGATGCTCATCCTTTACCAACAACCGATGATGCATTAGAATCCTTAGGGGCCAGTCAACCGTCATTTTTTAGTGTACTAGACCTTCGCAGTGGTTTTTATCAGACCCAAATTCATGAAAAATCTAGACCATTCACTGCATGGAGATGTCATACGGGGCTTTTTCAGTTCAAGCGTCTTCCGGTGGGACTTAAAAACAGTCCACAAATGTTTCAGAGACTTATGGAAATGGTGTTACATGGTATAACATTTAAGTTTTGCTTAATATACTTGGATGATATTATCGTTTACTCGAAAACATTTCCAGAACATTTACTTCACTTGAAAGATGTGTTCCAACGACTTCAAAATTCGGGACTAAAACTCCATCCTAAAAAGTGTTCATTTGCTCGAACAGAAATAAAATATTTAGGACACACGGTTAGCAACAAAGGAATTTCTCCCGATACGGACAAAGTAGATGCAATTCGAAACTATCCAGTGCCAACGAAACTGAAAGATCTCCGTAGTTTCCTTGGATTAAACGGATATTACAGGAAACATATCAAAGACTATGCGAAGATAGCGTCTCCTTTATATGCGTTAACGAAGAAAAATTGTAAATTTGAGTGGTCTGAAGAATGTACTTTGGCATTTGAATCATTGAAAACTGCATTAGTGTCACCCCCAATACTAGCTTATCCTGATAATGACAAACCATTTAACTTATACACAGACGCTAGCTCATTTGCGCTTGGAGCTACTCTCTGCCAGGTACAAAACGGACAAGAGAGAGTAATTTGTTACTCAGGTCGTTCATTAACTAAACAGGAACAAAACTATGGTATCACAGAGCTTGAGTGTCTCGCACTAGTCTTTGCTATAAAGAAATTTGACTGTTATCTTCGATTTTCCAAATTCACTGCTTTTGTTGATCATTCAGCACTGAAATGGCTACTTTCACTAAAAGAACCAACAGGAAAGTTTGCCCGTTGGATAGCACTCATTCAGTCATATACGTATGAAATAGTCTATAGACCTGGGAATTCTCATGGCAATGCTGATGGAGTAAGTAGGCGAGTTTACCCAGAATCTACGGATAACATAGACAATGAAGACCTTCTAAATATTTTGCCGTCTTATGACATTCATGAAACTGATTCAGTCGGGGAGAAAATAAATAATCATTCATCAACACCACCTGTCCGTAAAACTTCGACAAGGTCAATAGAACTGTGCGATAAAATTCATGCTGAAACTGATAATTTGTTTAGCGATAATGAGATAAGAGATCAACAGTCCGAAGATGAAAATTACAAAGAAATAATTAAATACATTAAGACTGGTCAATTACCTAGTGATAAGGACAAGCTAACAAAAGTGCTAATTTTACAACCGAATTATTTCTTACATAATGACATTTTGTATCGCGTTGATAAGAGAAAAAGGAAACCAAATGACAATCCGAACATTCAATTAGCTATACCGAAAAAACTTGTGCCTACAATATTATCTAATACTCATAACAGTGTATTTGCTGGACATGTTGGAATTAGTAGAACTATAAGAAGAACACAACGACTTTACTATTGGCCGTCTATGAACTCTGATATTGAACATTGGATTAAATCATGTGAACTTTGTTCTCAGAGAAAACAACCACCGAATCCAGTGCGTGCACAATTGCAAAATATGCCGATAGCATCTATGCCATTCGAAAGAGTTAGTACTGACATAATGGGACCTTTACCAGTAAGTGGTTAATTCAAATATCAATATGTTCTAGTTTTTATTTGTTATTTTACTAAATATGTTGAACTCATACCTTTATCAGATATCAAGGCGTCCACAATTGCGAAAGCATTCGTCGAAAATGTTATTTGTCGACATGGCTCTCCAACATTTCTACACTCTGATCGTGGTTCTAACTATTTATCGAACATTGTGACTGAAACATGTAAACTGTTTCAAATTACGAAAACTCAAACTACTAGCTACCACCCACAATGTAATGGACAGAGTGAAAGGATGATGCGAACAATAAAAGACATGCTATCTAATTTTTTAGACGAGACGAAGGATTGGCATATGTTCATACCATTTATTCAATTTGCATACAATACTTCACCATCCGTTGATACTACAGATTACTCACCATTCTTTTTAGTATATGGACGTCATGCAAGAAATCCGATAGAAACTCGATTACCTAACTTAGATGTAAATAAAACTGCACAAGAGTATGTCACGACAATTTTGGAAGAACTTGAATTAGCTCGAAATGTTGCAAAAGATATAACTGAAGTTAGAAAAGCAGAAATGTTAAAGAAAGGAAATGAAAATCGAAATAACCCTGATTTTAATGTTGGTGACATCGTATATTTGTACAAACCCGTGTTAGTTCCTGGGATAGGCCGTAAATTGAATAGACCATGGATAGGTCCGTATTATATTGCACAAAAACTTTCTAATCTTCACGTTAAACTCAGGCGAAAATCAGATGGAAAATTAGTGAAAAACCGAATTCACGTAAATAGATTGAAACGTGGCTACATATGGACAAATGAACCTTGCAATGTTACGCCACCAGTGAATGAAAATGCGTTGGAACCGGTTGTTATTGCCGAAGATGAAACGCCTATCGACAATTTAACAGACAAAAATCAGCCCATACCGTTGTCACAAAATTCAACCCAGAAAAATGAGGACAATGTATTTACCATAGAAAACATACTTCGAAAAAAGAAAGTGGGAGGAAAATGGAAATATAGAGTTATGATTCAAGAGACAATTCCTGGGTAGACTTTGAAGATTTGTCACAAGATTGTCAAAATTATGTTAAAAATATGCATGATAAAATACCAAACGTGAGAAGATAAATTTTTGTAAATATTTTTGTTTGATTTTCAAAATTTGTTTTTGAAAAATCTTTTTTTTT
>MJUU01042763.1:0-14344 GCA_002080025.1 Modiolus philippinarum
TTGGCCAAGTATAATTTGTTTGTGTTTCCACATGCGAGAAAGAGTTAAGTTTTTTAACTTTGTCAGCATATGTGGATGTTGCTGTTAAAGATGTGTTTGAGGAGGAAATTTGTTGACGTGCGTCTTTGTATGAAATGTTTTTCTCCGTTTTAAGTTTCAAAATTTCCTTGGTATAAAGGGGCAATTGAAAAAGAATATTTGTCTCTGATTTTGGCTTTACAACATTTTGAAATTTATGTTACAGCTTCAATTCAGCCTATCATTGTATATACTGATCACAACCCTCTTAAATTTATTCATAAAATGAAAGATAAAAATCAAAGACTTTTGAGGTGGAGTTTGACTTTGCAAGGTTTTAATCTAGACATAAGACATATTAAAGGAAAAGATAATGTCATTGCAGACGCATTGTCAAGAGTTTGATAAACACCTCATTGTTTATTTTAAATGTTTTTCATTGCATTCAAACATTTTCTTTTGGGGGGAGGTGTTATAGGTAATTAAATGTTGTAAATATTCTATAATGCATTTTATTCATTGTTTTTATTTTGTACGGCCTTAATGTTATGTAATTTGTTTGGCCTAGTTATGTGACTTGTTTACAATATTATTACACCTTAGAACATGTGGAATATTCTAGAATTTAAATTCAGATTTTAACACAGATTTTTCTAGAGGTTTTCCTTACATAATCATTTTAGTTGTGTGATTATTAGTTGATTAGAATGTTCTAGTTATATCTTGTGGATAGATTTTTCTAGAAAAATAAAGATGTATTTATATATGATAGTTGAAAAGGGTTAAGGCAGTCAGTTTAATAAGTTTATACAGGATTAATTAGTTTATACAGGATTATCAAGCACATCTTTTGTATTGGAAATCGACATCAATTATTTTGAATCTATTATCAACTATTTAGTGAGGATTATAAGGATTATTGGACATTTATTGGTGGAATTAAGTGAACTATTCATTTGAATATTTACTTGGACTTAAGTCATTTATTGTATATTTAATTTGTAAAATAATTGTTTTTGTCTGATTAAAAAGTTAATTTGAGCCAATTTTGTTTTTCATCATTGCTGGCGTATTATTGATTAAAATTACCCTCGAGGATTCGTAAAATAAACATAATTTTTATTTAGAGCCTTAACATAGATAAACGTCGTAGACAGAAATAAATGCTACAACACTATCATTGGGTGTACATAGAAACAACCATAAAGTTAACATGGAATTTCAGCCAAAAATGCCTTTATATATCAACTGGTGTCAATAAAAGTTGTTTGTTCCTGGAGAATATGGGTAAGGATTGTATATACAAGCAGAAATAGGAGAAAGACCAGGAGTGAAAAAACGAAGTGTCCAGAAACTAAGAGAACACAAGTCATACAAAGAAAGCCATGTCAGACTACAATAAAGATCAGATCGAAACTAAACCTGTCCTTCCATAAAGACTACTTTAAGAAGAAAATGACATCTGGTGTAAGCTAAAAAATAACAAAAAGGCCTCTTTCGAAATGAGTTATCAAGTCGTGTTGTATAAGGTAAAATTTAAAAAAAAAATAAAATAATAAAAAGAAAGGGAATACTAGTAAAAACCAAAGCTAAGGATATGATAGACTATGGTCGATTATTAGATGCAGTGTGTCAAATTGAGAACGATAACTTCATAAAATTAAATATGTGGAAAAAGTGAAAACTCAAAATAGACATATTATTTTCTTTCATATAATGAAAGAGAAAAAAATATAAGGATGTGAACAATGTAGATACTGTGACCGTTGCTATAGACGTAACAAGAGGCTCTCAAAAGGCTGTATTTGCTCACATGGACCATGGTCGACATATTTTCATATTTTCACACATTTACCTAGTATATAGATAAATTATGCAACAACGGCAGTAGAATACCGAAGGAACAAAGGGGTGAAATTCACAAAAATCGAAGTCCAAAGACAGGGCAAAAACGAGAACACAGAAAACAATGACGTTTGACACAAAAACAATAACGTTAAACAGATACAAAGCACAAAACAGAAATGGGTGTCATAACATCAACAGTAATGTTGTTCTAAGCATTGTTGATCTTAAAACTGATAAGGCTGTTGTTATTAAATTATCTGTAGATAAACCTATCGCATTATGTTTTATTTATGCTAGTCATAAATGGTGGATGAAAGGATATTGAGTAAATGCACATGAGACAAAGTCTCTACAAATACATGGTAAAAAACAAGCTAAGGAACAACAATTTTATTGTTGCTCTTCATCTTGAAGTCACCATGAGGCCTTCAACAATTAGCTATGCTTTTACCTCAGAGTAAGTTCAAGACGACCCCTAGCACCCCTAGTCTCAACTTTAGACGTTAAAATGCCAACTACCTTCCCATTTCACTCTAATGGATCATTTCGATGGACATAGTAAATTATTGGGTAATTTTACTATAAATGATAATGGCAAAGAAATTAAAGACTTCATGTCACACGAAGGTTTAAGAGTTTTTAATGATGGTTCAAACACGTATTAACTTCTTGGACAGTGCTTTTATAGCTATGGATCTAACTATAACTGATCGTTCTCTTCTTTGATTTTTCATGAATATAACATGACGACTTGTGCAACAGTGATCATTTTCTTATTATTCTTGAAAATCTTTTTTGATCCTCTGTCAATACAAAGCCTAAAATATTCAAGTTCAACAAAGCCGATTTGTGCCTTTACGAAAAACTGTGCAAATTAGAATTCCATTCAGATTTGTTAAAGATGTTAATGATCATTTTTATAATTTAATCAAAAATACTTTCCATAGCCGACAGATCCATCCACAACACCTCGACTAATCCGAATCACCAATGCAAACCCTGGTTCGATTGATTGATTGATTGAATATTGTTTAACGTCTACTCAGCAATATTTCAGCTATATCAGGACGAGAACAAGTTTGTTAATAAATAATCACTTAGGGGTATGGAAAGGGCCATGGGACGGGAAATTCTGACTGCCACTGGAAAAGTAGGGTGAAATCGTCAAGGGCGGGGAATTTAGCCTTGTAGATCACCTACGGACCACCCCAAAAAGAGCTTGCTACAAGGGTTCTTTAACGTGCAGGAAGCGTGGCGTTTCTTCGAACACGTGGACCTGAGTTTACATCCCATCCGAAAGATGGGTTGTGTATTTATTAATCCCGCAAAACCACGGAATGGGTCCTATTTCTATATCCCGGGACCCTCGGGGTCAGCCTCCGTTTAGGAGGGGTCACACCCCGCAAGCCGGAGATACTAGGTCCTATTTCTATATCCCGGGGTTCCCTCGGGGTCCTCTGTTAGGAAGACTCATACTCCAAGCTCAGAGGATGCTGCGGGCCCATTCATAAACCGGGACCGCGCACGGCGGCAAACCCTGGTTCGACGAATTGCGTTGATGCTCTTAAAACCACAAAAAGGTCAAAGGACGGTTAAACAAACATTCTACAAGAGATAATCTTAACAATTTCCGTGTCTTTAAAGCTAAGGCTCGTAGCACATTAAAACAAAGAGGGCACAATTCATGGCGTTACTTTATTTCAAAACTAATTGCCATATATACGTATGAATAAAGTTTGGAATATGATTCAGAAAATAAACGGCAAAATAAGAAAGCCATTGTCTATTACATTAAAAACGGTCAGGATTTCTTTAAACATCTGAAATAAAATAGGACAAACTTTGACAAACACTCTTCATGAAAAATTTTGGGACATCGGGAATTTGGGAATGAATTAAACAGATAGATTGATTGATTGATTGAATATTGTTTAACGTCTACTCAGCAATATTTCAGCTATATCAAGACGAGAACAAGTTTGTTAATAAATAATCATTTTGGGGTATGGAAAGGGCCATGGGACGGGAAATTCTGACTGCCACTGGAAAAGTAGGGTGAATTCGTCAAGGGCGGGGAATTTAGCCTTGTAACCGATCACTTACGGACCACCCCAAAAAGAGCTTGCTACAAGGGTTCTTTAACGTGCAGGAAGCGTGGCATTTCTTCCAACACATGGACCTGAGTTTACATCCCATCCGAAAGATGGGTTGTGTATTTATTAATCCCGCACAACCACGGAATGGGTCCTATTTCTATATCCCGGGACCCTCGGGGTCAGCCTCCGTTTAGGAGGGGTCTCACCCCGCAAGCCGGAGATACTAGGTCCTATTTCTATATCCCGGGGTTCCCTCGGGGTCCTCTGTTAGGAAGACTCATACTCCAAGCTCAGAGGATGCTGCGGGCCTATTCATAAGCCGGGACCGCGCACGGCGGTTAAACAGATAGAAAAAAAACAAAACTGAACTTCAAAACTCGGGATTCGGAGGTCTATAACAGACTCTTCTTGATACATGAATTGAAAAAAATCATTTGATATGGTGCATGACACTGCATTCCGACCTGACGATATCCATTATCAACTTATCAAACATCTACCTGATTCAGTTCCTGATATCCTGTTCCAAAACTAGTTAAATTATTAAGAACCATCGGATTACCGTCTACTAGCAATGACTAGACGTGTTTGTATGACCATGGAACACATGATAAATGATCGACTTGTTCATCACTTAAGGGTTCCGTCATTCATTTGGTGCATTCAGAACTTCTCCGATTTAAAGTCTCTATGTTGCAGCTAATTAACAATCTGACAGACGTGTCCAACTTGAATTACAATACGCTTCTAAGCTAAAAGCGTATCCTTATATGCTGCGCACGACTATGTTTGCATACTCAACATGAAAAACGACCAAACGTTATTCAACCTTTTGGGCTTTGTATCAATCCACATTTGGAACAGCCAATATAAATTTGGATGAAATAGCATCAATAAACAATGATATGGAGTAAATGCAAATGAGACAAAGTCTCTACAAATACATGGCAAAACCAAGCAATGAAACAACCGTTTTATTGATTATGGAAGTAATAGTAAAGGAAACATAATTATTATACCATCTTCAAATCTATTGAACAAGTATATGTGGATAAAAACTCGTTCAACTATGATTTTAGGTCAAAAGACTTTAGCTTTGTGAATCGAGCAGACGAACTGCTATATCCCCTCCCCAACTCCGTTTGGCGCTTGATTGATTAATAAGAGTTCAATGTCCAGGATTAATTGATTGAATATTGCTTGACGTCTACTGAGCAATATTTCAGCTATATCAAGACGAGAACAAGTTTGTTAATAAATAATCACTTTGGGGTATAGAAAGGGTCATGGGGCGGGAAATTCTGGCTGCCACGGGAAAAATAGGGTGAAATCGAAAGGGTCGGGGAATTTAGCCTTGTAGCCGATCACCTACGGACCACTCAAAAGAGCATGCTACAAGGGTTCTTTAACGTGCAGGAAGCGTGGCATTTCTTCCAACACGTGGACCTGAGTTTACATCCCATCGGAAAGATGGGTTGTGCATCCCTCTCAACCACGGGGCCTATTTCTATATCCCGGGGTTTCCTCGGGGTAATCCCTGTTTAGGAGGGGTCATACCCCGCAACCCGGAAATACTAGGTCCTATTTCTATACCCCGGGGTTCCCTCGGGGGACCGCCATATTAGGATGAGAACAAGTTAATCAAATAAAAAATAATATAAGTAAAACAAATACATATAAAGAGAAGGGCTAAATTGGGAAACGAGTTTTGCTCACCTCTTGAATATGTTAAAAATAGAAAGTGGCAGGAAATTTAGCCTTTTAAACGAAACCCAGTGACTATATTCTCTGTAAAAAGGGTAGAATGGGTATTGATACTGCACGGAGCGTGGCATTTTTGCACGCAGTTCGGCTTCAATGGTTCGCGGCCAGACTCTTAAGTATTATGACCCAACTACCCCACATAGACACAGCATTCCCCTATCAAACAACTGGGGACGCGCCCGGCAGCTCTGTAACCTGAGCCCCTGAAACCGATCAAGGTGAAAGGCCAGGAAATGTATGTAAAACATAAAGTTTTATTATCCTCGTAATTTCAGATTTTTTTATTAAAGTTTTAAACATTTTCATGATTTAAAGATTCACACTTAGTTTTACACATTTTCGCACCGTTATTGAGCTAAATATCACTATTACAGTCCCTGTACATTTTTTGTGTATTTTACGTATTCTAATAAAAGTTGAAATAATGTTTTTTTAGCAATACGTTTCAAGTAAAGCTATTCCTCTTAATGGTTTTTAAATCTCCTTTAGCTGGACATGTTGGAAGAAGAAATAAAAAAGCACCAGAATAATATGATCATTTGAAAGGCCATGGTATATATATGCCATGCTTGGCTGTTGTGTCAACCTTCTATATTTTTGTAAAATGGTCTTTACAAGCAATGTTATAGATCAAAACACTCGGGTGAAATCAAAAGTCATGCATGAATCGATTTGTGAAAAATCTTGAACACGTTCAAAATTATGTAGTTCAAAATTTAGCCGAAAGCAAAATTAATGTTACAAATACCCATAATGAAATAAACAAAATGTCGGATTATATAAAGAAAGCAGATGGAACATAACGAATAAAGCAATTTTTAACATTCATACTTTTTAGGCGGAAGTGCAAAGGAAATGAAAAATACGCTTTTAAAGAAATTGTCTGAATTTATCAAACTAGTTCTTAAACATGACTAAATACCGAAGTTACTGTGAATTTACTTTCTGCATATGCGCATTTCGACAACTTATGTCTCATCAGTGCAGATAAAATCTAAACGTTTGGAAGACCATAAATTCAAAGATGTTTAAAAACTGATAGAGAACAAATAACCAAAGTGATCTAAATTCAAAGCCAAAATCAGCTAAGGACAGAGCTTTGCATGAGGGAGATACTCCTTAGTTTTCAATAAAATTTATAAAATTTTAGATATTGGAAGGTTTAAAAAATAATCGGCTTTCGGGTCAGCACCGAAGTACTGACTACTGGGCTGGTGAATTAGCATTGTCATTCCATTTATTTTTTAACGTTTTTTTTTCGATTATTTTTCATTTCTTATTTTTTGGAAAATTTGAAGTCATATTGGATCTTTCAAATTCCATTACTACTTTCCGACATGCTTACCCTTCCGGGGCACCTGATGTCAGTCTTGTTTATTGAGAGTTCACACTGTTAGTGCTTTAGTTTTTTGTGTTGTATATGTAACGATCGTGTGTTTTGTGGGCATGTGGTGTCTTTTGTCTTCCGTCTTTTGGTGTTCTTGCTTTTGCCTTGTCTCTGGACTTTGATTTGTGTAATCTTGTGCTTTGTTCCTTTGGTATTCTACTGCCGTTGTTCCGACCTGCTTTTAAGTCAGGAATGAAACTCGTTCTTGTTGGGCTGTATGTCGTGTATTCTAGTGTATATTTAGTGTTCATGGACCTAAACGCGTAAATCATTAGAAACATTCTTCCCTTCCGATTTAGATTATTATTCCCAACGCTTGCAAATAAATTAAGCCTAAGCGGTAAAATATCTAGAACACTCACATTTTAGAAGTGTTTTTCGGATTTGGAAAATGGGAGTTGTGAAAATCTCGTTTGGGTCGTTGCCTCTGCTGGTGGACTGTTAGTCCTCGACTGCATTCACCAACCCAGTAACCAGTACTTCGATGCTTGCCCGAAACCGATTTCAATTGAAAACTTGCAATTTCTAAATTTAAGAAAATTTGGTTTAAAACTAAGGAATATCTCCCTCTTGCACAGCTGTCTTTGCCTGTCTTGTCTTTGCTATTTATATCCTTATTGGTAATTTTTTCTCTATCAGGTTTACACATATTTTGGTTTATGGATTTCAAAATAGTTTGTTGGATCTGCACTAAAGTGAAAAAGTTGTCGAAATGCGCAGTAGATAGTATGTCCTTAGCTGTTTTGACTTTTCTAGTTAGATCCTTTTTGTAATTTGTATCAGGTTTACACATATTTTTGTTTATGGATTTCCAAATGTTTTGGTTTGATCTGCACTAAAGTGAAATAAGTTGTCGAAATGTGCATATGCAGAATCTAAATTCACGGTAACGTTTGTTATTTATTACCACTGGGCCGATGTCTCTGCTGGTGGACTGTTAGTCCCTGAGGGTATTCACCATCCAAGTAGCCAGTACTTCCGTGCTGGCCCGAAAACCGATTTCATTTGAAAACTTGCAATATCTAAATTCAAGAAAATGTGGTGTAAAATAAAGGAGTATCTCCCTCTTGCATAGCTCTGTCCATAGCTGTTTTGGTTTTTCTATTTAGATTCTATTGGTAATTTGTTCTCTATCAGGTTTCAACATCACATATTTGGTTTATGGATTTTCAAGTGTTTTGGTTTGATCTGCACTGTAGAGACATAAGTTGACGAAAAGCGCATATGCAGAATGTAAATTCACGGTAACCGGTATTTTGTTATTTATCGTGAAATGTGTATTTTGCATTTCATTCTATGAATCTGAATCGATTGTGTTTTTTTTTTGTATCTTGTTATACATTTTTCCGTGCTAGTATAGAAATAAATTAACAAAGATGTGAAAACTTTTCAAGACGGTCCATTAGGTGACACAAGTCATGTCGCCATTTAAATTTTCAATGCTAAAAAGAGATTATAATAACAATAGGTTCTCTGCTTGTGAGAGAGTGTCAGTAAGATATCTTCTTTGGACAATGTCAAAGATGTCTATTTTTGGACATTTGGGATACATAAAATGTATTGAGTAAAATTATTAAAGACTGCTGCTATTAGAAATCCAGAGACGGCAAAAACAATCAAAAGCTTTTGAATTTGATACTAATGGCACGACCCTTTGTCTCATTTCAGTGAGTTAACACTTCATGCAAAAGCAGCATTTCACAAAATGTCGTCTTCATATGATAATCACTCAAAATCCTTTCATTTTCATAATATACTTATCAATTATTGTAATAATGCGAATGTGTCTTTCACCTTTTTTTATAAATTAATTTGAATTTTTAAAAAAATTAAAGAAAAAAAAACACAAAATCTGAATTGATTAAATAACATTTTTTTCATTCAATCAGCTTAATTTTTTTCTCTATTTCTGGAATCATTGGAGTTTCGCCTTTTTCTTGATGCCGACTTCTAATCGATGTCTCAGTAGAGCATCAAAACTAGTCCCGCCGTGCGCGGTCCCGGCTTATGAATAGGCCCGCAGCATCCTCTGAGCTGGGAGTATGAGTCTTCCTAACAGAGGACCCCGAGGGAACCCCGGAATATAGAAACAGGACCTAGTATCTCCGGCTTGCGGGGTGTGACCCTCCTACACGGGGGCTGACCCCGAGGGTCCCGGGATATAGAAATAGGACCCATTCCGTGGTTGTGCGGGATTTAAAAATACACAACCAATCTTTCGGATGGGATGTAAACTCAGGTCCACCTGTTGGAAGAAATGCCACGCTTCCTGTACGATAAAAAACCCTTGTAGCACGCTCTTTTTTGAGTGGTCCGTAGGTGATCGGCTAGAAGGCTTAATTCTCCGCCCTTTTCGATTTCACTCTACTTTTCCAGTGGCAGTCAGAATTTCCCAAATGGCCCTTTCCATACCCCAAAGTGATTATTTATTAACAAACTTGTTCTCGTCTTGATATAGCTGAAATATTGCTGAGTAGACGTTAAACAATATTCAATCAATCAATCAAAACTAGTCAAGTCGATCTCCGTGCTTACATCTTGAAGAAAATGAAAAAATATCTAGGAATGTTGAATTTCAGATTATTAGTGATGTTGTGCCTACTGCATTATTCATGATTTTTTTTTTAATTTAACGTCAACTCATTGATTAGACCTGGCACCTGAATCGTTTTTAGGGGCTCAGGCTGCTTGGCGATCTCCCTAGTTCGTGGATAGAGAATTGCCCTGTATATATGGGGTAGTTAAGTCATAATAAACCTGACCCCGGAACCATTGAAGCCAAACTGTGTGGAGAAACGCAACTCTCCATGCAGTAAAAAGATCTCCATATATTTCTCTAAGGAGAGCACACGCACTGGTTGCTGTAAAGAAGGCATAATTTTCTGCCCCTATCCACTTCTCCCCTTTTTTCAATGTCAATCAAAAAGCTTTGACCCGGTTGTCCCATCCACCTTTATTTCTGTGCACCTTTATTCGCAGACTTGTTTTTAAATTTTTACCAAACGGAATTTCTTCAGAGACTCGTATCATAAAAGATGCTAGATACTTAAATCTCACTTCATATATTGATGATGTTGTTCTTTCCATCAATAATGCATCTTGTGTCGTATGTTATACGCATTTTCCTTACTGGTCTCTCCCTTTGATTGATTCGGACTTTTATTGTCACATTTATTTGCTAAATAGGTCCACCAGAACAAGAGATAAAGGAAATGACAGAAAACACCAAATCTACATCTTATTGGACTAACATCTCGAATTTGACGAAAATGGTCATCTCACTCCTAAAATTTACGACAAAATGGACGATTTAATTTCAAAATTATCTATTTCCCTTACATGGATAGTAATATTCCAGCTTCTTCTGCTAAGGGTCTGTATGTTTCACAGTTTATTCGTTATGCAAGAGCCACCACATATTATACAGAATTTCTCATTAGAATAAGTTATCTCCGTGACTGCCTGATTAATCAAGGCTTCAAAAAATTCCGTCTAATGCGATCATGAAAAAAGTTCTTTTTTAGATATCAGTCTCTTGTGGAAAAATTTAAAGTTTCAGTCCGAACTCTGATTCAAAATACATTCTTTACTTAATAACTTAATACTGGGATGATTATTTCTTTTAACTGGCTACGATCTTTCAATGGCAATTGCTGTTGAGTTGCTACATGACACTTCCGCAAAAGAAGGGGAGGCTTGGCTAGCCATAAAACCGGTCTAACCCACAATTTCTTTTGAAATGCCTGTACCAAGTCATGACCATTGTGGTCCACCTGATACGTCTTCCCCATTTCTTCTTTTACCTACATTTTTGATCAACTTACACTTCTTCTGATATAGCAGAAATATTTCTCACTGGACGATTAATTCTAATTTATTAAACAATCAATGAGATTCTGTTTTTTTTTTTTTTTTTTTTTTTTTTTTTTTTGGTTACACATTATCAGGTTCTACACATTTAATGTTTATTCGGTTAATGAATTTCCAAGTGTTTTGATCTGATCTGTACTGAAGGGATACGAGTTGCCGTAATACGCATTTGCAGACGTTAAATCAACAGTAACTTCGGTACTTTTTTGTTTTATACTCCTCCTTGTATTAGTTATTTTTCCCGGCAGCTGAATCGGTTTTCAGGGTCTCGGGCAATAGAGCTGCCGGGCGTGTCCTCAGATGATGGATAGGGGAATGCCCTTTCTTTGCGGGGTAGTCAGGTCATAATACAGAAAGCCTGACCGCGAACCATTGCAGCCAAACTTTGTGGAGTATAAAGAACCCTTCTATATTTCTCTAAAGAAAGCAGACTCATTGGGTGTCGTATGGAAGGCTAAATCTCCTACCCCTACCTATTTCTCCCCTTTTCAAGTAGCAATCAAAAGTCGTTGCCCCAGTTGTCTCTTCCACCTTTATCTTACAATTTGTTATTGATTAACTTGTTCTCGTCCTGATATAGCGGAAATATTGCTCATTTAACGGTAACTTATATGTAATCAATCAATATTGGTAACTTTTCTTTTCTAGATGTATTTATAATATTATTTATCTTATCCGTTGTGACGTTATAATGAATGCATGCTCATACTCTGATCTCCACTGTTGCAGTTTTAGCTTTTTTCTTTATTACTTGCAAAAATACCTTTGAAAAAGGCGTGTCTGTGTGATTATATTCATGTTTTTACATCAGGATTTGTGATATTACCCAACTTTGTAACTTTTTAAACTGATAGCGTTTTTCATTTATATTTTAGAATGATATGACTGAATTACTGCAGCACATTGACACTGTTTCCAGAATTACTACCATTGACACTTTCTAGTTCTTTTTTGAATAGCTGAATATTTACTGGTACAATTTACGCGCTTAAAATGACTGATGATTTTTTTCACATTTCTAACTTTTTTAAAACATTTTTTTTTACATCTAGATATTGTTTTCTTTTCCAAAATACAGACAACCCATATAAATACAATTCTTCAAAGATTAGGACCAAGTTTTAAGTACTTTTGTATATTCTGGGAGTTTGCAGGAGCAATATCAAATACATATACCAAATTTATTGCGCACATTTATATAATCAAATAATATCATAGCCTATACCCCCAACATGCCAATGAACCTGAGAGATAGAAATGTTAACATCAATTTGGCTACAATTCAAATTCCCCGACTATTCCCATAAAATACATGTGCATGAGACAATACAGAGTTTAAATGTCAAATGACCTGCTACGTATATCATTCCATAATATATAACACTTGTTTTGTTGATTATTATTCGATAATAAAGAACTGATAACAGGAAACACTTAAATGGCCAAACATAACAATCACATGCCATAATCCATCAGGGACCTGCACAAGAAAAACAATTAAATGACAAAAGATAAACGTAGATAACGCTAGGAACTCAGGATAGCCGGACTTGGTACCGGCACTAGCAACAGCTAGCGGTAGGGTTAAACCAGTTTATGGGTATCCAAACCTATCCTTTATCTGTCCCGTTTCCCTAAAGTATAATAAACATACAAATAAAACCCAATACAGGTAGGCCACTAACACCAAGACCCGGCACCTGAATAGGTTTTCAGGGGCTTTGGCTACAGAGCTGCCGGGCGCGTCCCCAGGTGGTGGATAGGGGAATGCCCTGTCTTTGCGGGGTAGTCAGGTCATAATACGGAAAGCCTGACCGCGAACCATTGTAGCCAAACTGTGTGGAGAAACGCCACGCTCCATGCAGTAGACCCCTTCTATATTTCTCTAAAGAGAGCAGACGCACTAGGTGTTGTATAGAAGGCTAAATTTCCTGCCCCTACCCATTTCTCCCCTTTTCCAGTGGCAATCAAAAGTCGTTGCCCCGGTTGTCCCTTCCACCTTTATTTCTTTCTTCTTTTACTTATAATTTGTTTTGAATTGATTAACTTGTTCTCGTCCTGATATAGCTGAAATATTGCTCATTGGACGTTAAACTCTATCTAATCAATCAATCAATCTAACACCAAGACCACAATCTTGAAAAGGAAAGAATAAGACAAAACGTAATTTAGAAAGATGGGTCAAGGAGTGCTCGCTGCTAAACTACAAGCTAGCTCAAGGAGCCTAGTCTGCTCGTAAAACACTGACAAACTACGGAATAATTATCGAATTCAAAACTTCCCAAAGGGTTTGGTAAAGAATCATCATGGATTTCAGTAGACATCTGCAGTATCAGTGAGAGGCCAGTATAATTGTAAAAAACAATAGGTCGTTGGATCCCAGAGCCAATTTAACGGAATTATGAAGAATATACGGTCAATATATTGGGTTAAGAGTGTAAGTTACGTCCCAGTTTTTCTTGATTTTTTTCCAGTTTTGACATTTTTAATAACATTTCCGTAAACTGCCCTTAGTATAAGCTGTTTGCAAGTCGCATTATATTTAGATATTAATTGTTCATATCATTTTTAAAACGTCTTAAATGTGTTTATCAATCTATGAAATCTGAAACCTCGTTGTAATAGTTTGGATTTGATAGTAAGGTAACGTTCATTAAAGTCGTCAAGAGTATAACAGACACGTGTGAATCGTACCAGTTGAGATATATACAACCCGTATGATGAAGGTACAGGAATGTCCCCAACAAGAAAAGGGAAATTAGTTATAGTGAAATCAAAATCATCCCTTTTAACAGAAATTTTAGTTTTAATTTTTCCAGAGTCAATGATGTTAGTTAGATCGAGAAATAGCAGTATTTAGAATCATTGTTTGCTATATTAATAAGTTTCAGTTCTTGTGGGTAAATGTGGTCGACATAGTCTGTTTCAGTTCTTGTGGGTAAATGTGGTCGACATAGTCTAAAAATAGGGATTGTCAGTAGTAAGGATCTCATCGATATACCTGCTGTTATCGTTGAAAATTGATATAAGTTTATCACTATTTTGTATGGTCCCGTTCGTTCAGAAGAGGAAAAGATCTGCAATGAAAAGTGCACAGTTTGTACCCATGGGAATTCCAATGACCTGTTGATAGACGAAGTTGCCAAAATGAACAAAAATCCAATTCAGTGCCTTAATCATGTCATCGCAAGTCCAGAAAACATGCCTTTTTATCATAAAATTAAATATGAAAAATAATAATAATGCATTCATTTTAATGGTTGATTACTGCTGGGGATCCAAAACTCTTTAAATTTTGGAGTCTACAGATTAAAAATTGAGGGAAGAAAATGTCGGATATTGTTATGTTTTTTTTTTTTTT